>JAOPHQ010003159.1:12500-40000 GCA_030340625.1 Merluccius polli | reverse complement strand
AACGTGACTGGAACTTCTCTAGAATACCGTTTTCATTTAGCTGATTAAAGACTACTTTTTGAAATATCTTGCTCATGAAGGGTAAGTTGGATATAGGCCTGTGTGGCAGGGTAGCTCCTGCCACACGCTACCTGTGGCAGGAGTGGCTTTTCTTGGGTCCCTCCAACACAGGACACGGGTAGATGTTGTATTCATAAGTATTTATTGGAAGATGGCAGGTGGTACATGCTGAGCTGATGTTCAAGCTGCCATGACAGAGGCTCTCTCCTGAGTGTGTGTGTGTTGATGGCTGGTTTATCCTGGGTGCCATGATTGCTCTGCACCACAGGTGTGCAGCCCAACCCAGCCGGAGTCCAATCAGTCTGTCTCAGGCCAGGTAAGGCTGTAAACCAGCTATCAACAACATCACATCCTCCACAGCCTGTAATTATGGCACACTACGACAGCAGTTTTAAATGTGTTGGGGAATATTCCAGTCTCAAGAAATGTGTTCATTATTTGTAGAACAGGTGTGGCTACACTATTACATTTTTTTCAAATTTAAACATTTGATATTAAAAATCAATGGAAGCCACTTAACTCACTCTCACCCCTCTTCGCCCTCACACACACACACACACACGAACACACACACACACGAACACACACACACACACACACACACACACACACACACACACACACACACACACACACACACACACACACACACACACACACACACACACACACACACACACACACACAGGGGTGAGGGGTCTTATCTCTTACAGGTTACATTAACACATCAAACCACTGCACATGCTCTCTCACACACACACACACACACACACACACACACACACACACACACACACACACACACACACACACTAACAACTGTTACAGTAAGGAGGGCTCTAAGAGGGATGGGGGGTCTAATCTTATGACATATATATTTTAGTAGTTTAGTTAGTAGTTTAATGTAAATATTTTATATATGATGTACAAAACGCAATTTACACAAGCTAAATCAAGTGAAAAAGAAAGTGCCATTGCAGTCTTAGCGTACAGGTGAGCCACAGACCAAAGGCTAAAGGAATAACTACTAATTTGGCTTGCAGGTTCCCCCCATAGGAAAAGCCTTCCACTCTATCTGATTAGCCCTTGCACCATTCCCAACATTTGAGTTGCAAATAATTTATTTTTCATCTTTTGCTGTTCAAAATAAAACAAACTATGATCCAAAATGTTATTTTCAATCACAACTATGTGCAGCGCTGAAGTGGATGTCCTGTGATGTTGTTGAGCAGTGAAATATAGATCACCCCCAGGACTGTCAATGTCACATTTTAGGCATTTTAGACTATTTTTGCTTGTTTACACAAGCATTACGTATGAAAAGATAGTCGTATCATAACTTGAACATGCAAAGCTCTAACATCCAATATCTATAACCTCTCACTGACCTGTCACACTAATGGTGTGTGTGTGTGTGTTTGTGTCTGTGATAGAGAGCATGTGTGTGTGTGTGTGTGTGTGTGTGTGTGTGATAGGCTCCAGTAATGCTAGTGCTAGGCCTGTGTATACATGCCAGTTCTTGGAGGGCCCGCAGCACGCCTCTACATGCAGAGCAAATAGCTCAGCTCCAGGGCCCTGGTCAACTCTCACCTTTCACTTACTGACTTACACTTACACTCACCCTCTCTCTCTCGCTTCCTCTCATTGACACAGCCTCTCTTTTTTTTAATCTTTCACTGTCTCTCTATGTTGCACATGCTCTTTCTCTCTCTCTCTCTCTCTCTCTCCCCTATCCCTCTCTCACACACAAAAAAAGAAAGAAAGAAAGACAGAAAGAAAGAAAGACAGAAAGAAAGAAAGAAAGAAAGAAAGAAAGAAAGAAAGAAAGAAAGAAAGAAAGAAAGAAAGAAAGTGGGAGACAAAAGTAAGAGAGAAATCGATAGAGATGTGACTCTCCCTGCAGTGTTTGTTACGCCACAGCAGATCCTACCCTTAGCCCTTCACCTCTGCAGCAAAGCAGAGGTCTCTCAGGACAGACAGTTTGAAAAGGAGACTTAGAGAAGTTGATACAGCGCTTGCACAGCTGCCCGTCGTTGAATAAATGGTCAACATTGGGAGGATTTGGCAGAATGTACTAGTCAACTAGTGAGTACTGAAATACACAACAAATCGACACATTTTTCATGGAACCCATTAGACAATGGCTGATTGCTCTGACATATAATATAAATGTAATGAGAAAGGTGCATGGTTGTAAGGATGATTAATGCAGATTACTGTAGAACTTGGGGCACTTCCCTATTTCTTGTTGCTGTTGTCAGTGTACTGTGACAGGAGCAGTGGTGCCAGGTGCTGCAGCTTATCTTAGTTAAACATCAACCTTTCCTGGGGAATTTATTTGCAGAGAAGGTGGTAGGGCGCGGCAAAAGAAAAACACATGGCATTTAATATTCCCCCTGTATGTCACAACTAAAGCAAAGCCAGAGGGAGGGAAGTGAAGAAAAAGAAGAAATGCGTACACAAAATAAAAAATCTTTCTTTCAGGAAGATGCTTCATCTAAATATATTATTGTGTGTGTGTGTGTGTGTGTGTGTGTGTGTGTGTGTGTGTGTGTGTGTGTGTGGAGGGCGGGGTAGTCCATTTGATAACCATGTCAGAAGCTGGTGCCTTGCAAAAAACAAATCCCATTTCTATGAACTTAAACACAAATGAATATACTTGAATATTATGAAAATCTGATATCATTAATTGTTATTATTTTACTCATGCCTTTAATAGTGAGGTTTCAGATCTCAGAAGGGTAAAGGGACCAGTTACAATTGTAGTTTCGTGCTATTTGTCCAAATCGTTTTTGTAACAGTGAGTTGAGAAAGCATTGCACTTCAACTTCGCTTTTGATTTGGTTTAGGTTTTTGTTTTTGTAATGGCCACTGTTGCCCTAACAAAACACTCACACCATGGGATTAAGCATGAGGAGTGACATAAAGGCCAACCTTTATAGTAAAACTGAACAGTGCACTTTCGTTGGTCTAAACTATCATTAAACTGCAATTGACTAGCTGGCCAAAAGGCAATTGCCATAGCAGAATCAGCCTACACTGACTCATTCACCCAACACCCACGACAACGTCTTGCAAATGTGGGAGGGTTCCTAATATTACACTAACTATGACTCAAAATACTACAATTCTAAATACCATGAACCCGCACACACATACTCAGACACACACACACACACACACACACACACACACACACACACACACACACACACACACACACAGGTCTCAGTGGCGCCATGGGTGCCGGTGAAAAACGTTTGAAACCATTTTTTCTAAAGATTTGATCATTAACAAAATGAATATCTTTGATTAAAGATAACTGAGTAGGGTAACTGAACCCCCTAACAAGCCTGTTTAATAATTCATTTATTAGAATGGTTTTGTTATTTTATCGACTGACAGGAAGGATATGTTGACTTAAGAAACCGACACAGGGGGGTTGAGGGGGTGAAGTATGGAATTGCTATTTAAATTGCCTATATGGGAAGGAAGTAATAAAGGGATGATCGATGCTCTCTTCCACTGCGATATATGGTTATATGTGATGTTTCACTGCCACCTAGTGGCGAACAATGATAGGTTGGTATACAGGTGTACATTCAGAGTCAGTCTACACAAAGTGGTCCTATCGGACGTATTACGAGATAACTCAATTAATTGGATTCATGGCAGCTTCTCTTTAAGTATACTTTGTATGTGCGTGTTTGTGTGTATATGTGTGTGTATTATGTGTGTGTGTGTTTGTGTGTAGCCTATGTGTGCCCATGTGTGCGTTAAAACTGTTTAAATATGAAGAAAGTAATTAGCTACGCACATGTAATAAATGTTTATTTGACCAGAAATCAGATTGTTCGTTTTAAGAGTTTGATAAATTAAAGAGATAACTCATCGCAATGACCGCAATATGCACAACTGAATCCATTTTTTACTGCACCACTCACTCCATCCAATAGATGGCAGCAAATGAAGTAAGATCCCCGCCATGGGGATATTCTATAGAGGTCTTTTATTTATATGCTTTAGAATAAATAGTAATTAATCAAATCTATTATTGTATCATCTATAATATAGCCTATGCAATCTTTATTGCATATGTATTTGTGCAAACTAGACTTGGATTACTTCCACCATTACAAAATAGAAGAAGTAATGAATGTAGGTCGTATATGTTCTGTTGTGGCTTAAGTTTAATCTTAATATTTAACCTTAGTTTATTTGATAGTAAGAAATAGCAATAAATACGTCTTTTATATATTTAGCTTAGCTATGAGTGTTGCAGACAATGCAAATTAAGTTATTACATACCATAGTATGTATGTATCTAGACTGTGAAAAATGTGTCATTTAGCCCTCAGGAGGAGTCCAGGCATTAGGATGGCTTTTAGTGTAACAACTCCACATTATAATTCCACATTTGCAAAAAACAGGAAAAGGCTTCAATGTTCTCCAAACATTGTGTTGCTCTCATAGCAAGGCCAAGTTATGGCCACGGGGCCTTTCTTTGTCATTACAATCACACCAATATAACCATTGAAGCAGACTTAGTTGATCCCACTCCAATGCTGCAAAAACAAATCCCCCTAAGCTTCTTCTGAAAGCTATTGGTCATGAAGACCACTGGCAATCACTGCAACAACAGAGGACCTCCATGTTAAATGATTAGCATATGGGCTCATCTTTTTTGAGTGAAAGCATGAAGCCATTAAATTAAGATATCAACCTATCATGATACCCTATTTTGTAATCTAAATAGATTTTAGGAAGATATGCCCTGGCCTAAAACATACAAATGGACACATTGAAATGTCTGTTTGAATGGGATTGTAAATGATTTACCATTCCGTAGGATTATCGTAAAGATACATTCTTCCATATCACCCACCTCTCTGGAAATGTTAGAATTTGATAGCCAGGACACATTCATTATTTCAGTCAGTAAAATAGGGGTTAGGACCAGATCTGGCATCACTTACATATGGCACGCAAAGACAGACAATGAACCTCTTGAATTTCACACATGCTATTATGGTGCCAAAAATCTGGACATGGTTAGACTTTATTACTCACATCCACCTAACTGCCCATACTATTACGTTCATGTGGGCACAAACAATATCAGACTAATATCAGCAGTCAATTGAGCTCAACAGGACTACAAGACACTAGCTGTTAGAGTTCTGGAGAGCTCTGTATCCTATCAGGCCTGATTCCCTCTCTACTCAGAGGAAAATGTGTCTCTTCAGTGCTCACCAATGGCTATTGAACTTTTGTTTAACCACTGGAATTGGGTTTGTTAATAATTTTTACTATTTCTGGACCCAAAAGGACCAGGCCATCTCGAAACTGGAAAGGCTGTGCCTATCAGTTAATTACAGATCATACACTGGACATACAATGTTGAACTGAACCTTGTCTGGACTCTAGTGGTACTTGACACTAACAGAGGCATCACAGCCGAATTGTAACTTTCTAAATGTGAGACAGGATAGGTGGCAACAGCACTCTTCTCTGATATGTTTTCATGCAAGCTCATGTTTGGCAAGTACACTTCTTTTGAGTATCTTGCACTGACCCTGAAATGCATAGCTCCTGTCTTATTATGAATCATAGTGTATCACCTGCCGAAAACAACCAGCACTTTTATTGATTAATTCAATTACCTGTTGTCCCATAACTGTTTGTACTTGTTGCCTCTGGGCCAACTTATCAAGAAACACAATGTGTCTTACTTACCATACGTATGCTGATGACATGCAACATATTTCCCTGTCCCTCCATGATCTGAGCCTACTGACACACTTTCAGGATGTATCAAGGATATTGATAACTTGATGTCTAGTAACTTTGACAAGACCGAAATCCTGGTTATTGGTAGATTGAGAGCCCCAGGACTACTGTAAGGCACAGCTCACAGGAATATCCAAATAGCATCTCCATCCACTGCAGCTAGCCTACTTCAGAACGCAGCTGCTAGAGTTTTAATTAGACCCAGGTCTAAGATATGCATAGGCCTTTTTTGTGGGATTACATATCTATATATTTTATATATTTCTATATTTGTGTGGGATTATATATCAAATATCAAAATACTGCTGTCAGTACACACACACACACACACACACACACACACACACACACACACACACACACGTAAAGATACATTCTTCCATATCACCCACCTCTCTGGAAATGTTATAATTTGATAGCCAGGACACATTCATTATTTCAGTCAGTAAAATAGGGGTTAGGACCAGATCTGGCATCACTTACATATGGCACGCAAAGACAGACAATGAACCTCTTGAATTTCACACATGCTATTATGGTGCCAAAAATCTGGACATGGTTAGACTTTATTACTCACATCCACCTAACTGCCCATACTATTACGTTCATGTGGGCACAAACAATATCAGACTAATATCAGCAGTCAATTGAGCTCCAACAGGACTACAAGACACTAGCTGTTAGAGTTCTGGAGAGCTCTGTATCCTATCAGGCCTGATTCCCTCTCTACTCAGAGGAAAATGTGTCTCTTCAGTGCTCACCAATGGCTATTGAACTTTTGTTTAACCACTGGAATTGGGTTTGTTAATAATTTTTACTATTTCTGGACCCAAAAGGACCAGGCCATCTCGAAACTGGAAAGGCTGTGCCTATCAGTTAATTACAGATCATACACTGGACATACAATGTTGAACTGAACCTTGTCTGGACTCTAGTGGTACTTGACACTAACAGAGGCATCACAGCCGAATTGTAACTTTCTAAATGTGAGACAGGATAGGTGGCAACAGCACTCTTCTCTGATATGTTTTCATGCAAGCTCATGTTTGGCAAGTACACTTCTTTTGAGTATCTTGCACTGACCCTGAAATGCATAACTCCTGTCTTATTATGAATCATAGTGTATCACCTGCCGAAAACAACCAGCACTTTTATTGATTAATTCAATTACCTGTTGTCCCATAACTGTTTGTACTTGTTGCCTCTGGGCCAACTTATCAAGAAACACAATGTGTCTTACTTACCATACGTATGCTGATGACATGCAACATATTTCCCTGTCCCTCCATGATCTGAGCCTACTGACACACTTTCAGGATGTATCAAGGATATTGATAACTTGATGTCTAGTAACTTTGACAAGACCGAAATCCTGGTTATTGGTAGATTGAGAGCCCCAGGACTACTGTAAGGCACAGCTCACAGGAATATCCAAATAGCATCTCCATCCACTGCAGCTAGCCTACTTCAGAACGCAGCTGCTAGAGTTTTAATTAGACCCAGGTCTAAGATATGCATAGGCCTTTTTTGTGGGATTACATATCTATATATTTTATATATTTCTATATTTGTGTGGGATTATATATCAAATATCAAAATACTGCTGTCAGTACACACACACACACACACACACACACACACACACACACGGTGTGTCCCTGATGGTTTAGTAAGACTATGGCTATGCAGTAGCGTTAGTCCAGGATCAGCTCTATACGTGGCTTATGGTTTGCTAGACACGCATTATGACGCCAATAGCCTACAACACCTTTTAAATGTGCTACTGAGTTGAAGTGTGGGACATTATAGGGTATAGGATGTATATATATATATATATATATATATATATATATATATATATATATATATATATATATATATATATATATATATAGGGTTAGGTTTAGTTATTGGACGAACCTGTCGATGACACATCTCTCCCTCTCTCCCTCCCTCTCGCTTTGAAAACACTGAGCTATGATAATTACCTGGACAAACAGGTGTCGTGAGTCAGAGCGGGAGAGGCTGCCTGGCGTGCTGCGCTGCGCAGAGACACCGTGGGGTTGAAACGGACGAAGACTGGATTTAAACTAATTTAAGCCAAGTTCAAACTGAGGCTGTTCAGTGTTTCCCTCACAAGTTAAGGCCCAACATGCGGGGACGTTTTAAACGTAAGGACACTTACTGGAAAGCCGAGGTGGGCCCCCCCGCAGCGGCGGAGGTGGTCTCCCCAGGGTCCCCTCTACCGGGGGCCCCCAGCGGGTCGGGGGGCCCGGACTCCCCCGGGTCCGGGCTGGCGGACATGGGCTTGGACAAGTGTCACCAGAAAAGTAAGTTCGCGACAATGACTATAAATAATCTAAATAATCTGAGTTATAGCCTTGTTATTTCACAACATTTGGTACGTGACTATAGCCTATAGCCTATTACTGGTCTGAAATGTCAACACAGTTATACGACCTGTTTGGGGGATAACGCAGAGGGTCCGCCGCTAGGGGGCGCAAACTGAGACTCACTCATGGCGTCAATGGGAGCGAGAAACAAGTTTAGGATTTACTTTACTTTTCAATGGAAGTAGACCTATGCCTACATGGGTTTTAAAAGAACAAGTCTACGACACATAAAGAAAAAGACTTCAGTAGATTTGACAGATGTGTGACACATGGCTCATGGACATGGCACTGACTATATATATATATATATATATATATATATATATATATATATATATAAAGAAATATAGGCCTATTAAGAGTCCGTAGCCTATATTTGATTTTTGATAATGTCATAACAAAGGCTATATTTCGCTATTTGGGTGGTCATTGGTGTAACAAAGTTTGGTAAGCCCAGTTTTAACTCACACTTGTTGACAATTTACCCTTTTAAATTAGGCTAACAGTAATGACCTCCATGCCCTTAACCTTTAGCGGCTTGTTAAAAGGTGTAAAGGTATTAAAATCTTGTTGTTTTGTTCACAAATAGGCCAAAGCCTAATGGTGCACATAATGTTAATTCCTTTGGCTACCAGCAGTCATATTGCATTTGTGTTGTTCAGTGTTGCAAATGGCCCCACAAAGTAGCCACTGAATATTGTATCGTATAACCTCCCTTCTCTCGTTTCCCCCTCAAGGCCCCAACCGCCCTAAATATGGCGCTGAGAAGAGATACCTGGGGGTCCGTGTCAAGATGCCAGTGAAGGACATGTTGAGAAACATACGCCTGGCCAAGGGATGTGACCCACAAAAGCTACAGGTAAGACATTTGCATGTATTTACTTATCTATTGTATTCTTTAATGCATATCAAGTGCTTTGGTAAATATGGGTGTGAATTACATGCCAAATGTGTTTACGAAATTAAATAAAAAAACCTAAGTGAACATGTTCTGTCAGGTTGGCCATGGAATCCGGCTGTTGAGCCCTCAAGCAATACTCCTCCCCCATGGCTACCACTACACCTGGCAGTGGCTCTGGGGGAGCGTGCGAGGGCTGTGTTTGGTGACTGCTGTTATTCATGCAGTGTCTGTTTCTGTTTGTGTATTTGTACATTGTGCGGCCATCAAAGGAGAACAATCAGAAAAGATCTAAAGGTAAGACAAATCCCACACACACACGCACGCACGCACGCACGTGCACATAGAGCACTGGCCTGTAGCAATTAGCCAATGGCACAACAGACATAAATAGCACACTGTTCAGGACAGCCCATTTTACTGATTGCAATCAGTAAAAATGGGTTATTGAAATTGTATTTAAAAACAATATATTAGGGCTATCAACATTAACGCGTTAACGCGAGATGATTAATTTCTGGAATTAACGGCGATCATTTTTTTAACGCATTCCCACCCTGTTTTACCCACAATTCAACCCCCGGCGCGTTCATTCCTCGTCGCGTAAAGTCCAAAACACACCACCGCCGAACGGCGCGTGTCAAAACAGCCGCCCCTATTATTTTCTATGAACACTCCCGCTTCCTATGTGTGCTAGGTGCGGCACTTGACGTGCGTCATAGACGCGCCGCGGCGCTGCGACGGCAGTGTGTTTTGCAGTTAAACAGCATTGCTGACACGAGCGAGATGGAGGAGTCCGACGAACCGGTCGGCCCTCTGGATGGACAGTTCGAGTATAAACAAAATATTTGCGGGCCCTGCTTGCCCGCAAATATCTAACGACTCCTGCATCCACGGTTCCATGCGAACGACTTCTCAGGCTACATCCACACTACTACGTTTTCGTAGTAGTGTGGATGTAGCCTCATGTAGTTCAGTCGCAGGCCATATTGTGCAGAAGAAACGGTCCGCTTTACATTCAGAACATGTCAACAAGTTAGTTTGCAACTGGCTAAAAATAGGAATAAGTAAAAGGGCCACATGTAATTGTGTGAAAGTGAGAGAGTTGTTTGTTCAAAAAGAAAAACATTTCATTCAGTTGTTGCCAAAATTGTTTAGAATTAAATTATTTTTTCTGGATTTGTCGTTAATAAAAAACAAATGTAATATCCGCTTCTTGTCATTTATCTTTCTGTTCTGAGAACAGTACACAGAAAATGTGAATTTTTCAGTCATATTTTGGATTGTGATTAATCGAAATTAATTCAAGAAACCTTGTGATTAATTAGATTAAAAATTTTAATCGTTTGACAGCCCTACAATATATATATATATATATATATATATATATATATATATATATATATATATGTTGTACGTTTGGTCAACTGAACTCTGACTCTGATATTGATTGCTATTTACAGTAGCCAATAGTGCTGAATGTGCTGCCAGATTGACAGTAGCTAGCAGCTCAACATGGAAAGCCATGGAAACAGCGAAAGCAAAAAATATATTTTTCATTGGGCCTATAATGGTTCAATATTCAAATGCATTAAAAGCATTTGAATGTACTTTTTGGTCATGAGAAATAACACCAGTGACAGCCAAAGTCATAATATTAATATCGGAATTTTAATATAATGCATAATACATGCTGCTCTTATCAGAAAATTTGACATCATTAAAATGACTCATCTGTTTTGAACTGAGGCCACATTTGAAGAAAAAATAATGGGTATAAAATATGAAAACTTCACAATGCATATTTATTCCACAGGAGAGAAGAAACGAGTGAATACTTGCAAAGAGCGTCGTACCAGCAAGGTGAGTGCAGGAAAATGCCATAACTCCACACACAAAAGAGGCATGTATGTCGGGTGTAATAAATATTTGTGTGGGTTTGCCTAGACAAGTTTAAATGGCGTTACATGGTTGTCTTGTTATGTGACTTCCAGAGGAAGCGCCCCACTAAAAGCCTGGAGGAACTTGCTATCATTGTGGAGGTGCTGGAGGAGGACCTCAAAACGGGCAACACTTACAGCCCCCTTCGTCCCTCCACCAATTCCGACCCCTCCTCCACCTTCCTGCTGTCCTTCAGGTCTCCGGAGCCCAGCAACAATGCGTGGAGAGCCACACCGCCGCCATACAGCGAGCACTTCTGCAGCGACCCCGAGCTGGGCTCCCTGAGCAGCTTCTGCTCGGCCTCCAGTTTTGGCAGCCCTTCAAACAATAGTTTGAGCGGCAGCAGCGATTGTCTCTCCCACTGCCTCCCTTCGTCTCAGCAGTGCAGCATGGCTGGTTACCATAGCGCTGACGACACTGATGACATGATCCCCAGCCCCCAGTACTTGTCGGCATGCTCCTCACCGGGCTCCGCAGATTTCTGGCAGGCAGCGCCCCATCCGGGCCCAGGGTTTGCCAATCCTGGCTACGACCCGTTCTGGGACGAAAATGCTGGGAGCCAAGACACAGACGACGGAGGTCGGAAGACTGAGTGGCTCAGCTCTGGGAACTGTGTTGGTCAGAGCAGCAGCGCCTACTTCCTGAGCCAGCTGCAGAGAGAGGAGAAGGAGCTGCGGGACATGTCTGATAACATGCTGCTGGCCTCAGACAGACAGGGCAGGATGTAAGTATGGTGGGAAGATTATTCTTTATTATGGTCTTTACAATGGCTTCATATCAACCCAACATTAACATGTCTTACTCTTGTAATACACACCTTTTCTGAATTCTAGGTTAGTTATCATGGTACACTGAAAATGCCCAGGACCATAAAGTCTAGTTTGGTAATAAAGATTACCGAAATCTTTAATGAAATCAACCCTTTGGCGTTTTAACATGGGATTATTAATACATGAGTAGGTATTGTGACATTCAGTGATCTTTTAGTTCTGCCACCTCCACTCGGTATGCCACTGAAACATGTTTCAGAGGTACAGCTGAGGGGCCCAGGGCCAGTGGACATTGTTCTTACATGCAGCATTCCAAATGATCAAGCTCACACCCACTATTCATAATGCACTCACATTTACACTCACCCACTATTCATAATGCACTCACATTTACACTCACCCAGGTAGGTATTTTGCAGTGGATAGTGGCATAATAATGTAGTTGTCCAGTAGAAATATGAGAAACTTCATCTTGGGATGATTGGTTATTTCATACGATGATGATATGGCGCTTAGCCTTAATTATATATATATATATATATATATATATATATATATATATATATATATATATATATATATATATATATATATATAAAAATTATTATTACTTTATTTTCACCACCAATCTTGTGTGACAGATAGAAGAATATGTGATTAAAAGGCTTCCGATTGTTTTGAAGTGTACTTCTGCATTATAGTGGCCGGAAATCGATTCAACACACTTCAATGAATATCTTTTATTTTATATAATTATAATTAACACTTTAAACCAGCCCAAACTTGTTCACGTTGCCCATTCCTTGCTCCTAATTTAGCATTTTCCGTTGCTCTCCCTCTGTCTTCCTCTAGGGCTCTGCACAGAGTGGTGTGTCTAGGGAAGAGGGCACAGGGATATGCCATTGCCAAAAGAATGGCGACAATCAACTGCCTGGACCTCAAGGATTCTAAAGGAATGGTACAGTGTATTAAAAATGATAACCACACAGTATATGAATTGAACTATGAAGACCATCAGAAGATCATATTGCATGTTTTATTTGTGTAATCTCTGATGAGATGGAAATATACTTAAGTCTACTGTTGCATCTTCACACTTGTTAAGTGCCAACATCATTGTTGTTTATCAAATTCTACTGTACTAGCTCCTATAGCTTAGAGATATAATTGGGTTTAATTAAGTCGCATCTGGCAATTTGGAGAGATTGATGCAGCAAGTAAGGTTTTCTGTGTTAATCAGAAGTTAACAGAATTTGTGTTATTGTTGCTTTGCTTCTTTTAATAATGTTATCATAAATTACTCTACCCTGGCTTTACTCTCCCAGACTGCTCTTCACCTGGCTGCCAAGCTGAACCAGCACCTGATGGTGGCTGACCTGATTGGCCTCGGCGCGAACGCCAATGAGAAGGACGCATCTGGCAAGACCTGCCTCCACCTCTGTGCTGAGAACGGCTACATCCGTGTACTGGAGGTGTTCTCTCTTTGTTGTTAATTGTTATTTATTTGATTTATTAAAACACAAAATTGTTTAGTTTGTTCCACCGCCAATACAAAGTCCCTCACCAAAATTGATTAATCTATAATAGTTTTTACCGTTTATACTAATTATAATTATAGTTATACAAAAAGGAAAAATGTTTTGTTCAGCATGTGTGCAAGTGCAAAAAGCCACAGTAATCCAATTGCTGTTTCTAATAAGGCTTGCCTCATTTACCTTTGTTATGTAAATGGGATAATACAGTAAATATAACCTTCCTAAGGGCGTGTTCACACCTAGCGTTTTTTTTTCTTCTGCCAGCACTCTTTTTACATTATATTCCTATGTAGCAGAGCGTTTTTGGAAAAAGTCCCCGGCGTTTTTTTAAACACCTCTCTCTGTGTTTTTTCTCCCGCACCAAGCGTAAAAAAAAGTTGAAAAAAGTTCAACTTTCAGGAAAAAAGCGCCCGACGTCAGGCGTTTTTTTTTTACCACTGACCAATCACAGTACGCCGCAAATCGCGCATCATCGAAACAAAGCTCTTGGACTACATGATGGTCGGCACCTTGCTGCTGCCTTCCCTGAGTGATATCGTGCACCCACAAACGTGCAGGTACACGATTCTCCTCATCGTCAGCTAGGGCCAATGCAAGTGCCAATCGCCTGTTTCTTGCCATTTTGTAACAACTATGTAAGTATAGCCTGGATACGTAGTAGGCTATTAACGTCGGGGTCTAGAATGGGTTTGTTGCTAGGCGATAGAAAAAACGCTCTCGGCACTTTTAGGACAAAAAACGCTGCCAGCTTTTTTTTGTTGTTGAAAAAACGGTCGGCTCAACTTTTCCCTATCACAAAAAACGCTAGGTGTGAACATGCCCTAAGAGAGGTTGGAGGAAGATTTTAAGAGAAAACCATTAAAAAAAACCTCCAAAGGTAGTAAACCAAGATACTTTTATGAAGTCAACAACTACTACTCATGGTTTGACTTTTCAGTCAACTTTTCAGTTTACTGAATGTGCATTTCAAAATATTCCCAGTTATATTACCTCAGAGATTTAAGCAACCTCATTACATATTGTTCCCTCACATATTGCATGTACATGCACAGCACTGTGTGAATTTGCCCAAAGATGAGACAAACAAAGAGCTTACACAACCAGTTTTTCTAGGTACATCATACCCTCCAGGGCCTTTTAGTCCTATCATATAATTATACAGGCGTTACAAGTGCTGGAAATATTCTGTGTATGCATTGTTGGAGTCACAGTTAGGGCCACAAAACCTGTGATGTCCTGTGTGTGAGACGCACAATTAACGTAACCTTTTACAATGTGCGTCAGAAATCTGTCAATTTCCACCCCAAAAATTGTGAGGTGAAGTTATGCGTTCAAATGCATTCCTCTGTACTCTTTCATTACTGTAGTTTATCCACATAAATGTGTGCCCACTGTATGTCATTTGGTATTTGTTTTTCCTTTTTAGGTGTTGAGATACATGATGGCCGATGGTGTGTTTGTCGATTTGGACGCCACTGATAACTATGGTATGGCCTTCAGTTCATTGTATAATGCAACGGTCTTCATTGACCCACTCAGGGTTATAATTATCAATTGTCAGTCTCATAACTATTGTCAAATTCACTGCAAGAGATAGCTAATTTTTAAAATAGGCCATACCATTGTGTTATAAAGTTATACTATTATAAAAATGTCCACCATTTTATATTTATTATATTTGTTTGACATTGACTTTACTATCATACAATATTTTTTCACTTTTGCTGTGACATGCCTAATCATCGTATGTGTGTCCCCCCCAGGACTGAGTGTGCTCCAGTGTGCAGCACTGGGCCTGAGTGCCACGGTGCGGGAGCTGGAGAGGAGCGCCTCCCCGGCCCAGCTCTATGCCCTCCGCAAGGAGCAGATGATGGAGACCCTGGAGTGTTTGCTCCAGATGGACAGCAACCCACCCACCCTGGTCAGACAATGTCTCCCATCCTCTCCTCTCTTTACTTTTAAACAGGCAGCAGACAATCAAACAAAAAGACATTAAACAATATTTTGTTAGCAAAACAAGTAAAACAAATACCTGTGCAAAATGACATTTATTTGTAAAATATAGCAATGGACAAAATGAAATAATAAGCTTAAAAAAACTTTGCTAGTCTCAACAGAACAAAAAAAATAGTGTTCATAAGGTTATATCTTTTGCACAAGTAACAATAAGAAAAAGCACACATTATTACACATTGCTATCTGTATAATTAAAGGGAATGTTCTTTGTATTGTTCATGTGCTTAATTTTAGTCAGGGGGACTAAGCACACCACTTTTCTTCTTTGCAGGGTAGTACTTACAGCAAGAATCTGTTTGATGTGCGCTTTGAAAAGGACCCCGACCAGTTTATGCAAGGAGTGAAGTCCGACATAAAGAAAGTAAGTGGGTTTGAAATGCAGCTTAAATTTCTTTTACGTAGCATGATTTTTTTTAACTTAAAAATTATGATGAAAAAAATGATCTTATCTCCTATCCTTCATCTATCTCAGGCATACATGACATTATAACCTCCATTACCAACAAGCCTAAATGGCTAAGCTTTAGCATGAAACCGGCACAATTTTGACAGTTTAGAGCACTGGGTTCACTGAACCATTTCCAAATGAGTGATCTATATGTCTGATTAATCAATTGAAATTAAATGACTTGGAAAGCTTAATAAATACCATATCTATTATCTCATTTTCAGGGGAACCCTTTGACCAAGACATGGTCAATCCTTTAAAAGGACCTTTTTTTTTTAGACCTGACAGTAATGTTTCTGCGTTGGTTCGAGCTTGAACTTGTTCTGAAAGGGGAAAAAGATGCCTGCGCCATTGAAAACTTCAACTCATTATCTCTAAAGTATTTTCCTGGAGGCTCTTATTTAAAGGCAGGGCTCTTTTTTCTCTCAAGGGCAAATCTCATGCTCATTATGTCAAGCATCTGACTTTATGCAAGGTAAAACAACGCCTGACTCTCGTCAGTTGTGGCGTTGGGCTTGCGTAACACTTTCAGGTGCCCATTGGCTGGTTTCTATGAAACTTCCATTGTTTATTACATTGTAGTAAGTTGTCCATAGTTGGGAACCTTGTGGTACAATCCAATAGGAATGGTTTACTAAATCGTAAACTATTTTCTAGTCTGTTTTGTGTTCCGGTCTATTTTGTGAGTGGATCTTTAAGGGTTAGATTACAGCCGGTTGTATTGTGTGGGCTGTCGTGTGCACTTTTAAATTAGCTTTTAAAATGTGTGTATTTTTTTAAAATACGCTGTGTCCCAAAGACTGTAAAACTACTGCTACTGTACCAGATGTTTCCCTCCATAAATGTGCTGTCCAAAATTCTTAGATTATAGATCAGAGAACCTATGTGTACATCTGTTTCTCATATGCATATTGAAATTAAAAAAGTGCACATTTAGATTGTAATGTTTGAATATATTAAAAAAAAAAAATGGACTATGCCATGTCAGCAATGATAGCAGAGCAATGGCATGAGCAATGGCATGCAGCAATAACGCGGTAGCATAGTATTTTGGGACATAGCCCTTGTAATTAGTTGTTAACTGCTTAAAGACAGACATTTTCTGTACCATTTTAAAACATTAGCCATACAGGTGGTATGTTTTTTTACATCTATGTTTATAACATATATGTTTTGATTCTCTAGTAGTCTCTAATAGTCGATGTATATTTCTGCTGTCCTATATTTTTGGATGTCTGCACCATATTAAGTGATAGAAGTGATAATATACCATAAAAACATGGCTTTCTCCCTTGATTGGTCATTTCATCATGATCTCGATTGGAATTGATTTGAACCTGTATTAAATAAATGCGGCCCAACATTTGAATCCAATACATGTTATTAGCCATTCTGTTTTGATATTGTTCAGACAGAGGATGCTGAAACATTTGTTGCTTTAATCTCAAGGCTTTGACATGGGTTCAAGTTAAAACCATACATATTTTACAGCTGTTGATTAATAAGTGCATTAGTGTTTTGTAAATGTGGAAGAGCTCCGCACTAAATCAAAACTATTGTTATTGTTTCCTACATTTACCTGAATGTACCACTTTCAATAATTACAAAGTCTGTCAATTTCTAAGTGATTTGTTGTTTTTGTTTAGAGTACACCTAGCATTTTTGACCACCATCACCAAATGCAGTGTATCACAATATGATTTTAACTTCCATGCTTTCTAAAATAAATTGTGTGTGCATACATCTACAATGGTTTATATATGGTTTGTTAGCATGCTGATTACATTACGGTTTCTCCGACCATCGAAAATAGTCTGACCAAAATAAACCACAGCCTTGTTTATTTCTATGCAAACAAGATACACTAGATCACTAACAGTAGTGAACACACCTTGTGAGCAAATGATAGCAGTGTATGCATACCTGCATAATTACATATATAATCACAATCTTAAATACACATAACCATGAATATATATATATAAATTACATATATTCATTATAAATTAGAGATGGGCATAGATTAAAATATTTAATCTAGATTAATCTAGACTAATCTTGAAATTAATCTAGGTTAATCTAGATTAACGTGGCTCCTTTGAATGATGTCGAAGGTGTCCATAATATGTGTTTGCTACCTAAATAATGGCTTATATTACCAAAATAATGACTTATATTACCTAAATAATGACTTATATTACCTAAATAATGACTAAAATTGGGTGGGGGGGGTGCTACCGGAGGATTCCGGTTCGCGATAATATCGGCGATAAAAATATTATCGGCGATAAAAATCTCGCGTTATCGCACTATAAATACATATATAATTACATATATTCATTATAAATTCATATATAATCACACATATTTCACCCATTCTTGAGAATTGGGACAAAACCTTATTTTGGGGGCTTTTTCAATTACGCTTGGAAATATATTTTAAAAGACCAAAGTCTTGGCTATTAAACCTTGTAACAGGCCAACCGCCAGTGATTTAATTTTCTTTTAACCCTTTTTTTTAAAATAGCATTTGCAGCTGAAAACTTGAATTTTGTCAACTCCATCAGGCACACAAAAAGTCTGAAAACAAGATTTAATTAGTTGACATCTTACGGAGTTGACAAAATATTACATTTGTTCATTTCACAGCATAGTTGTTGTGAGTAGCCATTTTATTTTTCAAAGTTGCTAAGAGTTCTCTTAATGCTAATCAAAATACACCTTTTAAACCATAATTCATATTTAGTTTTGATTTAGAAGGGCAACAGAGTTGATCTGTTATGGTTAAGACACACCGTGATGGCAATATTATTTCATGAATTTTTAAAAAAATAGAAAGCTTACCAGTGCTTGAGCGGCATTCCCGCCTTTTTTGAAACCATGAAGTGAGACATGTTGCGGATAAATAATAAGCATGTGTATCAGCAGCTCAAAAGAGTAGTAATAAATATACAAGTTGTAGTAACTGCACCACAACACATGATGGCGCCAAACGATATACTGGAGGCGGCGCTTAGCGCTGGCCATTGTGCGGCATGGAGGCCACGCCTCCTGCCCAGTGACTACCGGCGGAACTTCCGCCGGCTCAAGTCAGATCACCCCAGGCAGCGCAAAGGAAGGAAGCAAAGCGACTGAGGATGCAACGCTTGGGGTCCTCCACGCAGCGTGATATACATATAATACCTCTCCTTCTGGTTCATAGTTAAATAACTTAAAGCTAAACAAATAAAGTGAGTTATAAGCGTTTCCTGTTGTCGGCAGCCTTCTTCCCCGGGACACAAACCCCACAGACAGGGGTCCTTAGGATATAGCTTACCCTTTTTATGCATGATTAAATTCTGCTTTTGTAGAAATCGGACAGTTGACAAAAACCTGGGACACAACTTTAAAGGGCTAATTTTTTTCATAAACAACATTTTTAAACAAAGATGATTATAATAGTACATTTTACACCTATGTTATCAGTAGTAGAGGTGCGCGGTTGGTTTTTTTTTTTTTGCGGTTTTTTTTTTTTCTGCTGACGCGAGAAAAAAAAGTGTGCTCGTTTTTATCGGATGCAAGTAACAATATTTAACAATGTAACTTATATATATCTTTTCATTTGATTGGTTCAACCGCCACCCGCCCGAATTTAATTAAAATATTATTTTTCGTAAGGTCATCCGCCCGATCCGCGGTTTAACCGCGGAGTCCGCGGCTGTAACCGCCATCCGCGCACCTCTAATCAGTAGGTATTGTTATTTTTAGATTTTGAAGACTTACCAGTTTTTAATTGTTTGAAGTCGTGAATTCTTGTCTGGGACAAGTGTTTTCTGGCACAGGGTAAAGTTAAAAAAAAATTAAAGCAGACCAAAACATTTTATAAATCTATAATCTAAATCTATAAATCCTTTAAAAATACATTTTCACCCCCCATAAAAATGGAATTAGTGTGTTAAGTAATAATTTTAAGTTTTTTTGGTAGGACATGATTTGTCCCAATCCTCAAGCATGGGTGATGTATATATACATATATAATTACATATTCATTATAAATAGATATATAGTCACATATACATATATAATCACATGCACGTGCAGGTGGTTTGTGCGGCTGGTTTGTGCGGCGGTTGACATCTGGAGGTGTCGCACTGGTCAAAGAAATAAAAACACTAAAACTGCAAAATTGCTTCTTGTCGCTCCTTCCAAAGAACCCAGTAGTAGCCTACTTGGCAACAGTTGCACCTGAACAGGGACATGGAAGGAGCTCAACCAGCGGCAGTGGCGCCCCTGCCGAACTTTACCACGGAGGCTCCCTGACGACTCCACATCTGGCTGCACAAGATGGGGCCAACAGATGACGTGGAGGCATTTCTCAAGGTCTTCGAGGAGATGGCGGAGACATGCGGTTGGCCCCCAGGTGGGGAGTGCGCCTGCTACCTCTGCTTTCTGATGACGCACCTGCCGGCAGCCACCCACACATCTTATGGGAACATCAATCGCGCCCTCTTTGACCAGCTGGGGCTTACACCAGAGGGTTTTATCGTCAAAGGTTCCACTCCCTGTGCTTGGCGGATGGTGATCAGCCCTTCGCCTACATGCACTCCTGGGCGCTGCGGGGCAGTGGTTGTGTCCAGAGGAGCGGACCAGCCAGCATGTGGTGGAGCAGGTGACTCTGGACTGCTTCCTTGGGGGCCTACCACAGTCCACCTCAGTGGGGGTGATGTGCCACCGTCCCGCCACCCTAGACCCCGATTACGCTGGCTGACTGCCTGCGGGTGGCAGACTCCCTGCGGGTCCACAGGTGGTCCCTCAAGCACTGGGACAGGACTGCTGGCGCTGCCGCTGATTTGGACACCTGAAGGACATTTGAAGGCAGTGTTTAGCCACCACCTTTCGCGGCCCCTGTAATTAGGCACCGATTGGCCGGGCTTTGGTAGATTGGTTGCAGACCTTAACCCTAACCTGTCCCTAAATGTCATAAAGTGTGGGAATGTGACAGCTATTTCAGTGTGTACTATTTCACTATCAATTTTAATCACTTGGTCGAAGGCTAAGTGTAAATCTATCTGAACCAGCATGTACCATCTCCAGACAGACCAGGAGGTTCAACAAGACGTTAAAGTCCATGCTGGTTCGTGCACCAGGATAGGGATAAATGGCTCAACACCCTATTACTCGCAGTATGGGAGGTTCCTCAGGCTTTCCGCAGGGTTTTCTCCATTTGAACTGTTGTTCGGCAGGCGGCCCAGGGGCGTATTGGACCTAATTAAAGAAACTGTGAGGAGGGTCCAAGCACCAGCAAAAATGAGATTCAATACGTTATGGACCTGAGAGTAAATCTCCATGCACTGGGGCAGATGTCATGGGGGAATTTGCCTCTGGCCTAGCAGTGGCTGTATAATAGAGGTACTCAGCTGAGACAATTCGCACCAGCTTCCAGGGCTCCGAACCGGTTCAAGGAACGAAAACGAAAACCGAAAACGAACGGAATTTTACGAGGAACGGAAACGGAAACGAAAACCAAATGGTCTTCAACTGTTCCGGAACAGAAACGTTATACTGAAATCCCCAAAACCGGTTAATAACGGGGTTTTTTCGTTCTCTATATACCGTAAAACTTCCAATAAAAGCGGGGTCCCTAATAGACGCAGGGGTGTGGCGACACGTTTTGACAAATAAACGCAGGTCTCCAATTGAGGCCGGATCTGGATTTTATCTAAATTATTTCTTGAACGACTTAAGCCGTTTAGATCACCTACACAAAGATATGGTAACCGTTTAAACGTCTGTCCATATGGACATAACGCACATCGTTAGATCAGTTAGATTCTCCACAGATAAATCATTCAGTTCATTTAACACAAACTATGAACACCAACGCATAATTCATCCAGACTTACCGGTAAACAAGAGAGATGGGGAAAAGGTCTGACTTCCAACTTTTGAAGCGATCATAAAGTCCGTACGGTGTGTGTCCGTTCCTGCATTGTTTATATTCCTTAAGTCCGTAAGGGTCCACCGGTCAAAAGAATCAATGGGTTTCATTAAATTAATCTGAGTTGTGAATAATATCATGTGAAGTCCGTTGCTCACTGTCTGTTTACTGTCTGACTGCTGGCTGTCGTAAATCTTCCGCTGCCGTAAAACGACGTTCACGTTCGAGCGTCACCGCGGACCTACGGCCGGCGGGGGTGCCCGCAATAGTAACGCAAACACACCGCGGGCCGACGGGGGGGGGGGGGGGGGGGGGCGCAATAGTAACACACCGTGGGGGGGGGGGGGGGGGGGCGCGCAATAGTAACGGCCGACGGGGGGTGCGCAATAGTAACACACCACGGACCTACGGCCGGCGGGGGGGGGCGCAATAGTAACACACCGCGGAGGCCCAATAACACTGCCGGAACGTTAAGAACGAACGTTATTTTACGTTCCGAACCGGTTCAGGAACGATATGTTGGTGGCGGAACGCAAGAACGAAAACGTTAAATATACCGGTTCCGTTCGGAGCGGAACGATTGAAAAATAATTTCGTTTTCAAGCCCTGCCAGCTTCCCACATCCAGCTAAAAATTACTCACCAAGTGGCAAGGACCTAGCCTAGAACTCTAGACACCCCCTAGCGGCAGCAAATGTATTTGGCAGCTAGTGTAGGTCTAGCATAGCTCCGTCCGCTTTTTGGTGCTGGAAACACCAAGTGTGTCTTGTATGTCTGGCCAATCACAGCGTGAGGGGCGGAGTCGAAAGCCGGGCTACCTAATGACGACAGAAATGCGACGGTTCTGTGTTAGAGGTAAACAATGGCTGCTGCTGCTGGCGAACGGCTGTCTTTCCACTCGGCTTTGGCCGCGACTCTTCAAGACTTTAAGTTAACATTTTATTTGAGAAAAGAACAAAGAACGGCACTGAAGTCTTTCCTCGAAAATAAATATTTATTCTGAGTTTTGATTAATTACGTAGTCAGAGCCGTCGCTCTGACTACGTCACCTTCTTCGTTGCTCTGATTGGTTGTAGCGCTATCCTATTGCGTGCAGAGGGAACTTGAAAGACAACCGTTTATCCCGCCCACACTGCCAATGGAGCTGCGCCAGACCTTACATCTTTCTGATGTAGGTCTGGCTTGCCAGGCTAGCAAGGACCCGGTCGGGGATGTCAACTACGAGGTTGCCGGTTCCGTTCTGGAGGGATGCTGGCAGATTCCAAAAATCAGCCTTCTCCACACCATATGGCTTGTTCCAATTCAATACACTTCTTTGTTGGGGCACCTGCCACATCCAGGGTCTCATGGACTGGGTGCTGGGCGGGGCGGGGAATTGGGAGATTGTTGTGCTTCCTGCAGAGTGAAGACAGTCGGATCGAGATGTAGGAAGGACACTGTTAAATGTTTGTCAACGACGGGGGGGGTGGGGGGGGGTGCACTCGTAACACACCACCTACGGTCAGGACAAATTACTTCTTTTCTTTTTTTCTTTTTTTTTTAATTATGACAGTCCTGGGCCGGCCCAAAGATGTGCATCGGCCCACCGGGCATTGGCCGGTATACCAGATGGCCAATCCAGACCTGCTCATCACAGACGTACATGTGGGACATTTAGTAAAAAATCACACGAACGTACGTACGTGTGTCTATACCCTTTACCCCCATACACATGCACACACACACACATGCAAGCGCACACACACACACACATGCACACGTACACACACACACACACACACGCACACACCTAGCCTTCTCTTCCTGGATGAGGTTGTCCAGGAGCAAATTCTATGTAAATTCTATTGTGTAGTTATTTGTATTTTTATTTGTATTTGTACTGTTATTTACGGTTATTTACTGAAGAAATGTGCACATTATTACTTGCATCATCACTTTAATACTTCGTACTGTGTTTACAATGTTCAGTTCTTCTACAGTCATTGCACATATCTTTTTTAAATAATGGTTGTGGTATTTATTATGTTAAATTATTTAATTTTATTTATTTTAATGTTTGGTGCTATTGTTAATGCAAAATGAGTGTAGTCTTTTATCAAGATTTTAATTTCTCATATTTATTTGCAAATATTACATGTTGCAAAACATTAATGTTGAGAAGTTATTTTGGAAATAAAGAGAAACGTACTGACAATTACTGAATTGATGTCCATTTTCGGGGGGCACCACAATGCATTTGTGCTTAGGGCACCCAAATGGCTAGCGCCGGCCCTGCTTAAGGTTTACCAACTTAAACTATCTATTTAAAGGGGCTGTAGACAACTTTTCAACTTTTCCCACTCTAGTGTTTCAAAGTGGTATTATTTTTGTACCGCTGTCGCAAAAACAAACCGTTCCATTTCCTCAGAGCCTAGCAATCACAAACAACACAAGATGCACATTTGTTTGGAAATCTCAGCAAAAGAAGCAATCACCACTTTGGAAATAAGAAGGAAAGAAGCATATGAGGAGGTAAAGTGGAATTGGGATCATTTTATTTGGGAACAGGCAATAGCTATTGTAATGATGTGCATTGCATAGTAATACCATAGTTCGAGTATTGCTTCGCACAAACAAGTATCGGCAGCAGCAGTTGGCATTGGGGTGGAGGGGGGAGTAGAAGAAAACATTAGGAGGAAAACCGTGAGTTTATTAATTAATTTAGTCTATAATGGAGACATGAAAGCAGATAAAAATGATTTAGTATGTGTTGAGAAAAGCGAACTGAGTTGGTAGCCTGACTGGATCGCCTGGTGAGTCGCAACATGAGGTTTATTCAGGTAGTATACTCAATGCAAAAACATAGCATACGCAGATATAAGTAGTGTCATCAGATTGGCTTTACTTCGGTTGTTCCACCATCCACCATTTCCACTACTGGGAATAGCTAATTGGGATAGCTAATCGGTCTATCTACCAATAGCTACCTGGGTAAACAAAAGTGCTATTCCTCCTAGGTTTGGTTGCACGCGCAATGGTTGGCGCGTTTTCTTTGTGCCATAAATGGAGCCTTAATTTTTCCCGGGAGATCGTACCCGGTGGCAGACAGAGCTGCATACTGAAAGCGAGGCTTATAGGGAAGCTAAGGGAACCAATCTAAACGCTGTTGGTGTCATTATTCTGTAGCCATTAAACTGTGCCATCAACATTTACTTCATATTGATACGTTACAGCAAGAAAGTTGTCTACAGGGACCTTTAAGCTAATTTTTAGCTGTCACATAACATGTTATAGCAAAGGCTAAAACCATTAACTTCAGAGTGAAAAGTATCATAAATTCAATAAATCACTGTCACTAAATGTAAATAAAGCCAGATAAAGAGCCACTCATTTTTAATTTTTTTAATTTTTAATTTTTAGTTTATTTAAACATTCACCAGGTTATCTACCCAAGGTAGATAACCCGTTTCTTAGCATTTCTAAATTTCTACTGCTCCGTGTTTTTTCTTCCTTTTCTCGCGTCTCACCCCTTCACCTTTTTTTCTAAGCCCCGCCCTCTACCGTTCTCTTCCTTACCTCTGGCCATTTACCACAGGTGACACTGACGGATACCTTCAGTAACCAATCAAACTAAATAGCTGAAACTAAAGGCATAATCTGTGTTGTTTTTATTTAGTTTATCCCACTGTTTGCCTTCGATATTTTTTAGAACTGTTTATTTTAACTACTTATTCTCATTATATTAAAGGGGCTATAGACGATATCCTGAACATTAATATAGCAGCAAACAACTATTGGCTATGTAGAGATATAGTGGAGTAATGGTGTCCTGACCAGAGAATGAAGGCACACTTCCTCTGTGTGTGTTGTAATCTGAGCTTCTATTTTCTTTGCTTTGGCCGCGCGTTCATGATAACGCACGCGCCGTGCATGAGATGAGTTAAGAAGGTAAAGAACATTCCCAATTGTTGTGGTTTGAGATGCTGGTGCTCTAGTGCGACATCTTGTGGCTAAATATATCGTCTATAGCCCCTTTAATAATGACAAAATTATCTTAAAGGTCTCATTTCATCGTTTTTTCGTTAATTTTGCAGTGGTCTCTAGTATTAATGAATGCCCTGTGAGCCGGTTTTGGTGAAAAAAATGCTCTGGTGCGCCTGTTTCAGGCTGTTCTAGTTTGGAGGAGGAGGTGGGCGGGGAAGAACGAGAGGTTTTCGGCTCTTACTCATGAATATTCATGACATTTAAATTACTTGCCTCTGATTGGCTAACAGCACTGTCCGTCACAGTGATGTTAGCCAATCAGAGGCGAGTGATCCCTCTAGTGTGTTATCAACCATAGACATCTTGTTACTATATACATCCATTAGATACATTCATGATATAAGGTGTCTATGTATCAACATGACAAATCACCACGACGTCACAACAACAATAAACGTTCTTCCGGGTGGCAAAAGAAGAAGCGTTCTCCAAATGGCAGAACTAGTAAACAAACCCCTCCGTATCATTTGACAGGGCAGAGCGATCGAGAAAACAGTACATGGCTTGAATGAATGATTTTCTTCTTGCGGGGCGCTATGTGACGTCTCATTAATTCATATGGGTATGGGAAGTCTCATTAATATATTACGACGGAGTATTAGGGCCACATTAAAAAAAAAAAAATCATTAAATTACGAGAATAAAGTCGTAAATATTGAATTAATTATGAGAATAAAGTCATACATATTGAATTCATTACCGCTACACTATAGGCTACACGTTAAACGTTTATTATACGGTTGTGCTCACTGAGCAAACCCAGGTTTAAGGCAGCCTACAGGTTAACGTGTGTTACATGTTGTTTAAGAAGTCGGGGTATTGCTGGACTCTTTCGCGTCTATCTCCGGAACGGAAAATGATAGCGACGTAATACTTTTTTTTAATGAAACCGAGAGATGCAGAACTTACAACTTCAGATCAACAACAATGTTTTTAACTATGTAACACTGTTTACAGTAGCCGGCTGGATCGCTTCAGTGGAAGCCGCTCTCTTCCTGCCACCCGGAAGTATCTTGACGCCTATTGTTTACAAACATTCTGAAATGCCGTATACTGTTTTCCTGAGGGCGGTCTCAAGCCAAGGTAGGCGAGGTCATGAATATTCATAAACTATCACATGTCAGAGCGTTAGGCTTTTTCTTACTTCCTCGTTTCTGACTTCCTCGTCCGTCTATGTTCTTACATTGGCTAATGCATGCAATGGGGGTAGAAGAACGTTTTCCACGTGCAGCACGCATCTAGGAGTGACCTATCATATTCCAAAAGGAGCAAGTAAAAACGGTTTACCGGTGAAGTACACCTTTAATCTCTCAGTTACCCATTTTTTCTTTCTTTATTAAACTAAATTGCGTTCAGTTTAATTGCCTTACTGAATTATTTTCTTCTATCTTTATTCGGGACTAACTTGTTTTAATCCCTTACTTTTACACCGGGCTACAATCACATATTGATTTCCATATAAAAGTTGGTTTATTTCAATTACCATCCAATTGTATTGATAATATAGTAGGCTATACAGTATATTGATAGTACAGTATATGTGTTTTTACTGAGCCCGTTTGTGACAGTACACTCCCCCTCCACCCCACCCATATTCACCATTACGCACAAATGTCATTGACTCAGAAGTCACTGTGGAGACAAGTTCAAACACTACAGCCAACTAGCTCCACAGCACACACACACACACACACACACACACACACACAC
>JAOPHQ010003159.1:0-7500 GCA_030340625.1 Merluccius polli | reverse complement strand
CGGTCTTGTTCTGGTCTCTTTTCTTCTGCTTCCTCTCCCCGGTGCCAGCCTCCAGAGGCACCGCCCCCACCCCCAGCCCCAACCCCACCCCTAACCCCAGAGGGGGCTTTAGGGAGCAGGTCTCGTGCTTTAGCCTTTGGGTGTGGGGGCGGTGGAGGGCCGCGCCCCCCACCAGCGGTGCCTCACACTCCCCTCTGGATAGACATTCATAGCTTTGGTCCGGAAGGCATTCTGGGTAGAGGTAGTGGCCGTGGCCGTGTGGGGAGTCCACGGCGTGCGAGGCTTGCGAGGGCTGGTCTAGGTCACCTATGAAGCTATGGTAAGGCTCTGAGCCGGCCATGGCTTGGTGGTAGTAGCCGTCGCCCGATACCCCCATTGTCTCTTGGGCCAGGGACCCTCCGGAGAGCCCACCTTCCTTGCCGCAGTGCACGACCTCCAGCCCACCACCACCGTCGTAACCTCCACTCACCTTTGAGCCAAGCATGGACTGCCCGTGTTCTCGCTTGTGGTGGCTGTCGACGTAGGATGACGACGAGCCGCCATGGCAGAAGCCCCGCGCAATCTCCTCGCTGCAAAACATTCCCTCCGTGAAGCAGTAACTCTCCTCTTCCTTCAACGATAACGCACATTCTCTGACCTTCTTCACATTCACCAGACTATTCTTGCCAACCGGCTTGAGCGTAGAATAGTGGTTCACAGACAAGTCCGTACTTCCTGAGTAACCCCCCCTGGACCCCCATGTGTCCAGTCCAACTTCCTCCCCGACTTTCACTGCTTCGCTGATGACTCTCCGCCCGTTGTTGTTGTGATGGTGGTGGTGGTAACGATGGTGGTAGTTGTATGGCGCCGGACGCGCTATTTTGGTTCTGCCTATAGGGCTGCCGCAAAAGCTTGCCAGGTCCAATTCCCCTGTTGCCAAGGTAACAACCACAGGGCTGGTTTCTGATTGACTGGTCCCATACGAGGCGTAGGGTAATTGATAATAAGACTGGGTGCCCATGGCTGGGGCACCCTTGTCACATTTTGAAGATTTGTCCAACTTGGCCGTTGCAGATGAGGACTCGGAACGGAAGTAGTCCTCCAGTTGAGCCAGCTCCTCCTGCAGTAGAGAGGTCATGACCTCCAGATCAGAGGGCACCTTGACATCCTGTTGGAGTGGCGAGGGCGGGAGGGACGAGCGTGGAGACGACCCGGTAGTAGTTGACACAAATGAGGACAAATCAACTTTCTCTGTCATCCAATCTGTGTGACCATCACCTGCAAGAAATTGGAAAATTAAAATAAAATGTAAATTAAGATTAAAATATTAAAATATATAAATTTAATCTTAAAATTAAAAAAAAATATTCTAGTAAAAACAATCTTAAAATAAGAAGCTTGAGACAAAAAAGAAAATAAACAAGCTAGCATATTCTAATCCAATATTGAGTCAAAATATCCAAACACAACTAACCGATCATCTGAAAATGATTGAACAGCATCGTCTGCATTCGATATATATCCACTTAGCAGTACTCACTGTACGACATTAGCCCCGTGCTGCACTGCGGCTCCAACCTTGGAATGTGGAAAAATAAAAAAATGTCTTGCCGTAACTCACCAATTAAGTTCTGCCTCTCTGGTGACTCCGCCCCCTTCCTGGGTCGTGATTGGCTACGGCTAGCCAGTTGGAGAGAGGGGATGCTGAGGGCACCCATGCAAATCGCAGGATTTTTCTTGCGAAGGATCGATGCCGACATCGTGAATTCTACTTCGATTTAAATGTTGAAAGGCACAAACTGTGCAGTAGTTGGAGTACCGTGTCACAGTGGACAGAGTTGTTGAAAAACTTGAAAACCTGTTAAAAAATAAATTTAAAAAAATGTATAACAAACATTTCATATTTAGAAAAATCCCAATTGAGCCATAGTAAATATCCACATCATTTTTAAAAAAAGCATTTCAAGTTAATAAACACACCAAAAATATATGATTTCCTAAATAATTATCTAACACTTGCTGAGGTCAAAACTTTACCGTCACATATTCTGCATTTTGTATTGGACAAAACAGTAAGCCATGTGCCCACATAATATACAGAATAGTAATAGGGTATACATTGTACTGTAACTATAACCACAATAAACTTGGTAATACTGAAACAATGGCAGTAGTTGAAAAATACTGCACTCTGATTAGAGAGTTAAAAAAGCTTAAAAAAAACAATAAATCAAGAGCATTTTCCAAGGTTTTAATTGAACAATGTAGGCCTACAACAATCTAAGCTACAACTGTTTTTATAATATAGGCTACCAATATAGGCTACCAATAGTTATAGCACCCTTATGAATAAACAATGAATTAATCAGTGAACATTAATTTAAAGCTGATTCATAAACGCAACTACTCAAAAATTAGTATTTCTATAAACTTGTATGTTCCTCAATAGTAAAACAATATCACTTACCCCATAATTTCGTATTTGGTTGCTTGAAAGTGCGTTGCAAATGCAAAGCACTCCGACTCTTGTGAGGGTAGTCACGATTAAAAAGCCATGTTTTCCTTGGAAGTCAAGGACACTAGAAGAAGTGCTATGTAGACAGTTAGACCGCGGACAGTTGCAGACAGAAAGTTTTTAAATCCGCTACTTCTTCTGCAAGTCCTGATGCTGGACCGGATCACAGCAGGCAAACTAATGCGCACTTCACAGTGTTCACTTGTCCCATTACGTCATGAACCCCGGGACTTTCCGATTATCCAGAGACTCAAGTGTTTTCCCACTCCTGAGCGCCGCCACAGGAACATACAATACTTCATTCGCATAAATACTCAAGCTATGTGCTCCATAGCACAAAGCACATTCAGTTCTAATACTTGTTATGACGTAGGCTGTCATTTATATTTCATTAAATGTGAAATCTATTAATTTCAGAAATAGTCTGAATCTGTGTAGTTATGTTTTATTTAGGTTGCTACGACGACAAAATCTCTCAAAAATATGTGCACCAAAGTAGCACAGATGGTTAGATATCTGGAATAGGAGCAAAACACAACCAAGCACTACTTTGTCGTTGCTGAAGAGGAAGGACACAGTCTTGCAGCTGAAAGGTGTAACTTAAGTTGCAGCCCTGTTGCATCAGATCCGCAGGGGATTCGCTGAATGCTGTAACAATATAGGCACATCATTGGTTTATCTAGGGGAAGTTTTCCATTGGTCTACTCTCCGCTTGTCAATTAATTAGTGTACGTCCAAAGTGGTACTTTTGTTTATTGAAAGGAAATAGAGAGCTATTACCCATTACAACCAGGTTCAAATCCAGGAACAAGGCTAGCTTCCCTATTCATGCAAATGGAAAATTATAAAGTTGCACTGGTAAAAAAGAGAAGGCTGACTTAATATCGAGAATACAAACGGACTTCCTATACAACTTAATAGTTCATATCTTATTTTCATTGTTATTATTAGTATTAATGCCAATAATAATAATAATAATAATAATAATTATTATTATTATCTGACACACAAGCATGCGCATGCATACACACTTGCAAACATGTACAGCACACACAAGGCGTACATTTGTTTGCAAAAGTCACCATAGGCTTTCCAATCTCCGAAATGTAATATTATGTATAAAACCTACATATAAATAAATATCATAGCAAATAATATAATAAAATAAGAGAAATCACTTTATTTTTTGATTTGTTCAGAAAATGATCCTGCGTCACACATACCATGGTAATAACTAGACAGACATGTAAGTTTGTGTTCACTACAAACAGCATACAAAGTCATCCCATCATGAAAAAACAAAAGATATCACAAGCAAAAATCATTCCCACTCCTCGCCCAGTACAGGGTAAAACGGCAGCTAAAAACATAGCAACAACAATATGTTTCAAAACATGCAGTTAGGTGACCCATAATCAACACACCTTTTAATATGTGTGTAAAAAAAATACTTGATCACACCTCACATGATACCTGAACCCACCTAAGCTGCTTCAATGTCATTTCCAAGTTGAGATTAAGAGTCCTATATGCAGCGTCTCAACCCCCCGAGTCACAGTGTTTGTGTGTGTCTAGTAAGCGCTCTCACCTGCTTCCCAAAGAGGGCCATGAATGCACTGGGGAATGGGGAGTAAGGGAATACGGGGGGGGGGGGGGGGGGGGGGGGTGCAGGTAGGACAGGTGGAGGTCACGGCAGGAGGGCTGTCCCATTGCCCTCATTAGCAAAACCTCTCATCCTCCTGTGTGTGTGTGTGTGTGTGGAGCCTGTCTGTGCCTTTTCACCAGCCAACACCGGTCCAAGCCGCAGCCTGCCAGCCAGCTCTTCCTGTTGCTATAGCAATAGGCAAACACTCTCTCTCTCTCTCTCTCTCTGTCTCACCCCTTCTCATAAACAACCTCCGTTGTAGCCGTAGTTATTCTTATGTATTAATGTTTTTGCAACCCCACTCCTCTCTTTTTCTCACTCTCCATCCCCACAACCCCCCCCCCCCCACACACACACACACACACGCACACACACACTCAGACATTGCCAATAATGTATGGATGTTGCAGTTTATTGTTGTTATTATTATCAGAATGATGCTGAGGGAAATGTTTCAGGGTCAGGGCATACAAGGATAAGGCAACAACAACAAGCGCACCTCTTCTGTCTTCCCCCACGTTGTTTGTGCCCAAACTATCTTATAAAAAGAGCTATTTAAATTCATTGTGTTCAAAAAGGTTTTCTTCAATTTAAATGTGAGGGAGGAGGCTTCAGAAGGCTCTACGGAGGATCACACTCATTATCATCTGATACAAAAACCCAGAAGGAATACATTTGAAAACAAACAATTTTTGTTTTCAAATAATTTTAGTGTATTCTGTATTAATGAAATGACAACATGACATTAAGTGCTCTTTTTAAAATTATACATGTGTGATTATGACATCCCCATTGTCATTATGATTATGATAAAGTGTCCTATTGAATTAAATAACATAGGAATAACCATAATATGATGATCTGATTATTTGGATTATCTGAAAACAATTGTGGATCATGACATGGCAAGATGATTGACAACAATCACCTAGCTCTGCATATGATTATACTGAGTGATCTGTACACTATTATATAGTAAAATACATAAAATGTAGTTGCACTTGTGCAACCATTTGGCTTGCTTCAGGTGATTGTTGCCTTTCGCTGAGTATTGCCCTCCATCAGTTCATTGTTACTGTAAACCCCTACGAGAGAGAGAGAGAGAGAGAGAGAGAGAGAGAGCAATCCAACAGTGCAGAGAGGACTCAGGGTAGAGCTCTTCTTTGAAAGACGGCAGGCGGGCATGCTCTTGTATGGCACATTGGTATCGGTTACACCATAATTTCATCACCACTAGCTCCCTGTGAATCCTGCTTACATTAACTTTTTACAGGGATTGGCAAGACAGAAACAGGGAGACTTGCTTCTGACAATTTCACCTCTTTCAGACTTCACCTAAAACCACCCACACATATAGCATTAATATAATATAGGCTAAATCCTTTAGTTCAGTCATTACATAAAATCATGTATTTACACGAGCAAATCGTATACATTTTGCAAATATTTCCGTTACTTTAAAAAAAGGAAAAAGAAAGGAGACAAAAAAACGAGCAAAAAAACAAACCCAAAAGAGTATGACTTCAAAGTGGCCGAGTGAGTTGTGTTTGAAGGATGCCTGGCGTATTGTTTTGATAAGCGCTCCCAGTAGAAAATGTGTAAAGAGCATGTCACTTTCCGGCAGCATCTCTGCGGCTGGGGACCGCCGAGCAGACGGACTGTCAAGCCAGCCTTAATTACAGCTTTGAACTGGGGGATGCCAGAGGAGAAGAGGCGTCCTGCCGCTATATTAAGACTAACAAATACATACAGTGTGTGTTGCATGAAAATTAATTAATTTTTTTCAGCCTAAATTAACACGTTTGTGCTAGTATGGGTAATTATGATAATAATGATAACGATAATAATAATGATAATAATAATAATAATAATAATAATAATAATAATAATAATAATAATAATAATAATAATAATAACAACAACAACAACAACAACAACAACAACAACAATAATAATAATAATAATAATAATAATAATAATATGACTACTACTACTACTAATAATAATAATAATAATAATGATTATAGTATGAGTTGTGTTCAGAGACCTGGGAAACAGGAAGAACATAACAAGGAGATCTGTAAAAACCTTCCTTCCCTCATTACTGCTCACTTTATTGTTGTGTGTGTGAATTATTACACGTGTAAACTAATTCCCTCTCACTGATGGATGATCTTGCTTTCAGTATACATTTTAATCTAACTCAGGATCTCATATTTTCAGAAAGCTTGACATATTCCTGTTAAAATATACTTTAACACTCAATTTGTTTGTAAATATATCAACATTATTTCCCTATTTAAGGATTAATACATCTGCATTAGGATCCTTGGAAAAGGATCCTTGGAAATAAATGCAAACATAATACGATTTTAATATTTCATTATATTACAAATATTTGCTTTATATATATATATATAATATATTTGCTGTAACAATTTATTTTTTACATTTGATATTTGAATTGCAAATAATTTGGTGAACATGACAGAATACTATGAGTCCAGTACAATCTGTCCACTAGGGTTTATACATGATAAGGTCTGTGTGCAGGGAGATGTATTGTATACCTCTCGAGCAACACACACACACACACACACACACACACACACACACACACACACACACACACACACACACACACACACACACACACACACATGCAGAGAGAGAGACACACACATATTCAAAGACAAGCTATAAACCATTTGTCCAAAATTGCATTGCATTTAGCAGAGAGCACATCAAGATGGGCCAGAACAGGAGAGTAACACAAGAGTACAAAAGATGGCCAACACAGAATCAAGCAGAACACAAGCGAACAGATTTAGATTACTAGATTACTGTTGTCTTTCTCTCTCTCTGAGGAAAGGAAAGGAAGGCAAAATGCTATAGAAAAAAAGGACATTAAAAAAAAAGAGAAAAGAAAAGGAAAGAATAACAATCAAGGAAAGAAAAAAAAGGAAAGGAAAGAAAAAAGGCAAAAAAAGGCAATACAAGTAAATGTGTTGGCGGTGGGTATATACGTCTCGTGGGAGACTTGGGGCTCCATGGTAGAGGCCTCGATCCAACCCTGTAACCCGGTTTGGGGGAGCGCTGGTTGTAGGGGATAGGTATGTGGGGGATCAGTTAATGAAATCACCAGTGAAGTTCAGCAGTTGACACCCCCCCCCCCAACAGCAACACTGGCGCCTGCTCTGTCCAGTGTATCAGGCAAAAAACTGTTGACATCCCTGCAGGCAATGAAAAGCCCCCTGTATCCACCAACTGAAACTCAACATATTCTCTGGTATCCATCTTGTATCCCTGTACAAATTCACATACGCGCGCGTGCGTAAGTCTTCCATCCAGAGCATACACC
>JAOPHQ010003158.1:0-179665 GCA_030340625.1 Merluccius polli | reverse complement strand
CGTTTTGCAGGATGGCAGCAACGCTCTGTCCATTGCTCTGGAGGCGTCCCACAATGACACCGCTGTGCTGCTCTACGCCCACATGAACTACGCCAAGACCCAGACGGCCATGGTACGTGTCTGCTCTCCTCTCTTTCCCCCTATTCCTCTCTTAGTTCTGCTCCTTTATCACCCCCCTCTCCCATTCTCGTTTATTCCCTTTCCTCTCCTCTCTTCCCCTCTCTTTCCTCTCCTATTCTCACTTCCATTTCCTCTCTTTCCTCTCCCCTTCTCACCTCTCATCTACTCCCCTCTCCTTGCTTTCCTTTCAGCTACACTCCTTTCATGTTTCCTTTCCTTTTCTTTTCCTTTCCTTTCCTTCCCACTCTCTTTCCTCTCCTCTTGTCTTCTCTCCTTCTCCTCGTCTTCTCCCCTCTTCTCCTGTTATAATCTTCTGCTCTCCTTTCTTCATATCTTCCTTTCCTCCTCTCACAAGCTACCAGACAAGCTGCTGGTGGCTACAACACACATGCCTAGCATATGGAAACACTAGGGATCCAGATGGAAGACATATATCAACTATTTGAAAAATCTGCTGTCTGTAGGCTTCTGTTGAAGCCTACAGACTGAAACAAATTATATTTAGACACTAAGGACACTCATTCTTCCGGTTAGGGGGTTGTGGGTTTGACAATCATTCGGGGGGTTCGTTGGTTCAAGACTTTCTACACCCCGATGCCTAGACACTCTGCAAACAATGGCCGCTTTATCACTGGCTAGCTAGTGGAAGCCGAGGGTCAACCTCACTACATTACTGGATCATGAGTAATGCTGCCTGCCCTCTATTTGTAGTGGGTAGACTTCAGTGCTCCAGTGATCACTTAGGGTGTGGTGTGCTGACAGGTTGTCTAATACTGACCCCTAGAGGCCATACCTCACTACTGCGGCTCCGATCAGGAGAAAGAAAAAAGAAAAACAACTTTAAGAAATTAATAGACTTTTCTTTTAGAAACTAGAATCTGTTGTGTATTCTATCAAGTTTAACAGTCATTTCTCTTCATTGTCCAGTTAAAGATGGTAATTAAATATGTTGTTGTCTCTCTGTGTGTGTTTTTCAGGGAAGCCCCAAAGCTCAGCCCAGAAGCCCGACGAGTCCTCAGCGAACTTGGCCCTCAGAGTGAAGCTTCAGCCCAGGAAGACTTTAGAAATAACTGGATCTTAAATACGAAAACTCCACTGGAAATGTTATATATATACGTCCATCTAAATATATATATATATGTGTGTGTGTGTGTGTGTGTGTGTGTGTGTGTGTGTGTGTGTGTGTGTGTGTGTGTGTGTGTGTGTGTGTGTGTGTGTGTGTGTGTGTGTGTGTGTGTGTGTGTGTGTGTGTATTTATATCTTGTCACATGTCCTTTGTGTTGATATTATTTTATTATTTGTTGTTGTTTGTTTGGTTTCCCTGCCCTGTACATGTGTTTAACGGTTATCGTTATGGTGTCCTTGGTTCTCCTTTGTGTCGCTTACCTTTCTGGGAGTTGGAGTCTCATGCCTGTTTTGCACTCTGGTCACGTCAGCCTCCATCTTCACCTCCATCTTTATTTTGATTGTTTATTGCAGTGTATAGACACATAGATATCTTATCTCCTGTGTCAGTGGCCATGTCCACACTCATGCAGATACATTTGAAAAACACATCCTTTTTTCTCCTGTTTTGGCCTTTTTTTCCCGGATGGACAGAAAAATAAAACTTTATAAAACGTATATAAAACTGGGATAGGGATAGTTGATCGTCAACTCAGATAGTGTTGCCAGATTAGTAAAAAAAAAAAAAGCCATTGCAACCAATGGTTAGTGCTTTTTTCTTGTCAGATCTGGCAGCCCTACCTTGGTTGATAGTCGACTGATTCCCTGTGAATCAGTTAGTGACATCTTCCTGACATTTCACCAACAGCTTTGGATGTATGTCTGGTCTAAAGTGGACGATCTAAATAAAGTGTCTTCTTTTTGTGAACTTTGTCTTAATGATGTCGCCCTTCAATGCCTTCACCATAACAGTACAAGTCTGCACTAACCGTCTTTGTGTTGTATATTCATGTATCTATTTTTTATGTCTGCAATAAACTTGTATTTACATAAAGGAGTGAGTTTGGATTCAGTGTATGTGTGACCAATGCATTAAACTCAATGAAACCGACTATCAGAATTTGAGTTTGAATATTTTAGTGTAAAATGTGTCTTTTGGCAGTATTAACTTGGCAATGTTGATGGAAAGAGTTGCTTGTTCTGTTTGTTGAAACTATTGTTTATCCTTGGAGAGATTGTTGATTTTCTAACTGTCGAGTTTATTCCTACTATAAACTTGAACTATGAGACTTTTTAACACAAGCGATCGCGTTGTTTTTTCAAAATTACACAGACCAAGTTGAATTAGTGTGAAAGAAATCCCAGATGGGCTTTATTCAGGGTTACGCTCATTGATATAGTAGAGCAGTAACTTTCAGTTAAAAACATAACATGAATGCATAATGTAAGGTGGTCTTCAGAGACATTTTTGTGCAATAATTATCCCAGATAACTTATAACCATTAGTGGGACATACAGTAGTGAGACATACTGAGAATGTGCAATTTCTGAGATTTTGACATGGGTGTCTCTTTATACTCTTTAAACACAACTGAACACTGAACTAGACCATGTCCTAGCCTTGGCTTAAAAGTCTATTGGGACTTGGGCCTTTGCCAAAGTCTCCATTGTAAGGATGTTGACTGGGTTGAGCAGGATTTGAGCTGTGGAGTTGTTGCTGTTGCTATTTTATTTATTGTCACTACTGTGTGTTTTTGTAGGACAAGATGACCCTTGCCTTGTCATAAGAATTGAAATATAGGCTAGGCCTACAGAATGACCATGCCATCCTGCACAGTTGGTAATAAAATACTTAATAGAATAGAATAGAGTTGGACACTTGTTGCTTGTGGTTAGATCTACGTTTTTATTTAACATAATTTTTTAAATGTATTATTAGAGGTCAACTTAAAATAAATAGTATGGCATTGCTGATTACTTACAACTACAGGAGAGCGCATGCGCGGCCTGTATGACGCCACAGCGCTAGGTGGCGGTAATGTCCTACAGGGAGACAGTGCGGAGACAGAGGAACAGTGTGTCCTTCACAACAGCAATCATGGCCACTGCTACCAGAATTATTCAGAAGTTGCGGAATTTATTATCAGGGGTAAGCGCAATAAACAGCACTTTAAATTAAACCATATATACACAGACACCGTGTTGTGAAAGCAATGCGGATATATTGGTTTTGACAGCTGATGAACACTAGATTCACACAGGCTACCAAGAGACTAGCCTAGCTTATAGAGAACGAAATACATCCTTTACAATCAGTATAATACACAATATAATATATCATATCATATATGCAACTAGTTAATTTGTCATGTTATTTCCTAACAGCATGACCTGCAAGCTAAACTCCAGCTGCGTTATGGCGAAATAGCAAAGAGGTAAGACTTGTTATTGTTTTTTTTGTACATTATATTTGTCTTTACTACTTGCATTCATATTATGCCATATTTCCCGAGTTTATTGCATTTTGGTTGTACTGTTTGTTTCCAACGTTATTTTGATGTAACTTGGTGTGGTACATGTATTGACCCATCAACTTGACCTATCCATTCTCCAGTCTGTGTTAAAGGTGTGTGACGCTACACACACGCCTGTGTTTCTACGTACAGGACGCAGCCGCCCGCCGCGCTCCCAGTGGGCCCCAGCCACCTGTATGCCAACAACTATTACCACACCAGAGATGGACGCAGAGAGTCGGTCCCTGCCACGGTAGTCATGTCGGCGCAGAAGGCCCTCACTGCAGGAAGGTAACAACCGGAGATGTCCCTCACATTCAGGGGTGGCCAGACAGGCTGGTAGGCCAAAATGTGAACCGGCCCAACTGAAATGTTACTAGCCCTGTAGTCAAGCTTCATTTACAGCCCTGCTCACATCTCATTATTACCCCCCCGCCCCTCCTAACTTAAACTGGCCCTGATGCATTGATTTTGTGAAATGGAGGAACGGTCTTATTTCCTTGATAATTCCTGATAATTCAGTCCATGGTTGGTTTGTTTACATGTGTAGGGGGTGGCCTTTGGTCCATGTTATGTGTCACAGGTTTCTCCATGTATTTGTGGGCAAGTTTCTGCTGCAAAATCTGGACGAAATGCAGTCACACTGTTCATGAAGTCAGATCGGACTGGTCACAGACTTGGTTATTTGGCAACGGCACAGTCCAGAGCCCTCACTCTTCTAGTGGAAATGCAAGATAACGAGATTCAGCCCAAGAATAAATGGGTGATCTGGTGGTAGCATATTTAACTTGCGCTGTATAAATTACGTCATGTCTATTTGGGCTGAACAATTAATCGAAAAATATTGTGAGACAATGTAGAGAGCTCCGTTCCGTTGTCCATTCCCAAAATATCAGTCTGAGCAGTAGAATGGTATAACTAAATTGGTGGAGCTTGACATTAATGCCTTGCTTTGGGCAGTGCAGTAGAATGCGTTGCTTGCTTTTTGCTAGGAAAAGCAGCATAAGGATTCCAGGATTTCCACAGGATTTGCACTTCCAAGATTAGGGGTTCGATTCCCACTGGGGGGGGGGGGCACCCATGGATTGTATGCACTCTGTATTGTACAACCCTTTGGATAAAAACATCCACTAAATGCTATGCTATATATAGGCCTTGTAGACTATAGATCTGTTTCCTCAAAACTAGGGATGGCCCGATACTGGGATCGGGGATCGGGCCGATACTGTACTCATGTACTCGTACTCATACTCATAAAAAATTCACCGATACCACGTAAATTTTGCACAACGAAACTGACCGCCGCGCGACCGTTGGAGAGTGCTACAGTGCATCAGGAGCTAATGAAATATCGACCGGGGTGGTCCGACCCATGGTGGTCTTTTTGGGACTCTGAAAAAATCCAATGTTTTGGTTCATCCACACACACACACACACCGGGCCTTTGCACTACAGTTGCCCGAGAAGGGCAGCCCTCTTGGACACACACGCCAGCTCTTACCGCTGTTTTATTGTCATCCACACTTCCAGACCATCACCGGGGCTTCACAGTAATGTGTCCGAGGAGAGCAGCCCTCTCGGACACACACACATGCTGTTACCGCTGTTTTATTATCATCCACACTTCCACACACACCGGGCCTTTGCACTACAGTAGCCCGAGAAGGGCAGCCCTCTCGGACACACACTCAGGCTATTACCGCTGTTTTATTATCATCCAAATATCGGTATCGGTACTCGGTATCGGCAAGTACACAAATGTAAATACTCGTACTCGTACTCGTTTTGAAAAAAATGGTATCGGGCCATCCCTACTCAAAACATTTCTCATCACTTTTTTCTCTTCTCCTATGTTGGTGGCATCTCCTCCAGCCAAGTTCCTGATGTTCCTGCCAAGCGACCCGTCACCCCTGGCAACGTCCCGAGGGAGCTTGAGCTGTCCAAGGACGAGCCCTACCTCTAAACCGTTCATCCCACACAACCACCCGCTACCCTCCCACGTCGGGGGGGGGGGGGGGGGGCGTTTGGACGCACAGCAGCCTGTTGTTTGAATTCTGTATTATAGAAAATGTTGATAAAGAATCTTATGTCAACCGCTGTCCTGCTGTTTGTACTCCTGTGCTGTCGTTGTGGGATATTTAGTCTCCTGTGTCTGTGCTAATACTGTCTTAATAGCGGTAACAGCAGGGTCATTTTAAGTGATTGAGATTTTGAGTTTAAGCGTGTGTTTGTGTGTGTGTGTGTGTGTGTGTGTGTGTGTGTGTGTGTGTGTGTGTGTGTGTGTGTGTGTGTGTGTGTGTGTGTGTGTGTGTGTGAAATATAGTATATTATAAAATAATATACTGTTTATTATATACAGCAATATTTATCCATTGACTAGACTGAGATTGGTTAAAAGCAGAGGGCAAATTTCCACCAGGGGGACAATAAAATATTTATTCTAGACAGTTACTGTAATGGCATTTGTTTAAAACTACTAAACCGGGTTATACAATTGCGATTCAGACGGAAAACGTGAATTACTTTTCCATTCATGGTATATTTGTCAAGGGCATAAATTCGGTATAACGGGTGGTCTACCATGAATGTAGGAGACCCTCCCACCTGGCAAAGCTACTTAAGAAGTGCTTATAAATATGAGTATTGTGTATATATCGGGTATATATCCGAGGGTTGACAGATGCCTAGTGATGTATTATGCATTAGGTCCTCCATGTTATGTGCCTTTGGGGTAAATGACGTCATTTTCGTGCGCCGCAAGAAACGCGTGTGTGGAGGACATCAAGACGAGCATGGGACACCTTCATAGAAGATGTCTCCTCATTCAGTTATTCATCTGCTGTGTCACGTCAGGTGAGACGATGCAATGTTTTAACATTTCATTTTTGAGTGATTTGCATGGAAGAACAATAGATTAAGTCAATAAATAGATCAGATAAGGGCATCATGCCCGGTGATTGTACCCAAACTGTGTCCACGGAAGTCACACTATTGTGCATAACGGTGTGTGTTGCAGGTAAATATATCCACACTACAGTGTGCAGGCACCTTTATAACCTGAGCTCACTTGGGATGCTGCCTTGCCGTGAAATATGAACGACTTGTGTCGCGTTGTGTTGCATCTTAAAAAGTTATTTTGGAAAAGTAATGCATTTTCAGGGGAAGGAATGCAAACGTAATGCTCATTTTTCGTAAGTGACAGGCCCACGGTTACAGGCCACCGCTCATATTGTCTCCATGATGTTGCGATTGGTCAGCTGTGGTAAGAGAGAGAGAGCCAGACCGCTGACAGCCGTAGGGTCGCCGGTTCGATCCCGCGGCTCCGCATTAAACTGCTGCTGTGCTGACAGCTGCTTTGCACAACTGAGATCATAAACGTGTATGAATGGGCAGGTCTGTGCTATCAAATGAGAGGGCTTGTGCTTTAAGTGACTGCAGTGGCCAGAAACATGCTTTTATAATTGGGAAGTTGGCAAGATAAGTCAGGTTTTGGCTTCAAGGAAATTCTTCACTATATCTTCATGTAGAAGAGATCATAATGTTTCCAACCTTGTCTTTGGTATTATGATAACAATGTAACTTGCGTCACTGTTTGGAAATATATCCCTGCTTGGTATTTTGGCTTTTCTGCTTTGTTGGATCATTTCTGGATAGATTAGTTGACTGTATTTAGGTCACTTATTAAATAATGCCAGAAGGATTTGGCTTAATTCATCAGTTACATTCTTCATCAAAGTTCACCATAGGAAACTTTTGAATAGAGTACTTAAAACACCAGCTGAGAGACATTTTACTGTTGTACAAACAACCATTATACTGTTATACCATAATCTTACTGTATGCATTTTCCACTGGAGGCTTACCATGTATCTTCAGCAGTGTTCATTCACTGTATATTTCTGCAGTCGTTTTCACTGTATATTGTATAACTAGATCTACAGTATTGTTAACTGTATCTCTACAGTAGTATCCACTATGAAACTGTCTGCAGTGGTGTGTTCACTTTAACTCTGTAGCGTTGTTCACTGTATAACTGTATCCTCTACAGTACTATCCACTATCTAACTGTATGTCTGCAGTGGTGTGTTCACTGTAACTCTGTAGTATTGTTCAGTGTATAACTAGCTACAGTAGTATCCATTATGTAACTGCATATCTACAGTAGTATTAACTATGTTACTGCATCTCAGTAGTAGTCACTGTATGATGGTATGGGGGCATCACTATGTAACATATCTCTGCTGTAGTGTTCACCGTGTAACTATCTCTGGCAGGTGAGCGTCGCTGTAAAGACGATGAGTTTGCATGTCGCAGCGGTCACTGCGTTTCCCTGCGCCTCCGCTGCGACGGCGCCGTCAACTGCGGCGACGGGAGCGACGAGACCTCCTGTCGGAACTGCTCCTCCGGCGCCTTCCTCTGCGCGCCCTCAGGACCCTGCCTGCCCCACGCCAAGCTGTGTGACGGACGGCCGGACTGCCCGGATGGACGTGACGAGGGCAGAGTGTTGTGTCATGCCCCTCTGCCCCTCTCTTCTTCTTCCTCCTCCTCCTCCACCGCTACGTGTGGAACCTCAGAGTACAGATGCAGCGATGGCCAGTGTGTGCCTTTGTCGTGGCGGTGTGACCGCTCCTCAGACTGCTCCGACGGCACCGACGAACTCGACTGTGGTGAGTATGCTCGGGTCGGGGTGGTGTTTGGGGTGACCCAACCCACAAGTCCTGAAGGTCAATGGTTCAATCGCCTCATCCACAATAGAATAGATAAACTCGTTTGGCTCCATCACATTTGGCTCCATCAAGTTGCATGCACAACATGCACGACAGAAAAACAATTGTCAATACAATTCACGTAAAAATCTGTGGAGGCATAAACCTAGCTAAAGACTTTCGCTAGTTGAATTTAAACCTGTAAGTCGGGGATATAGTCAAATAGTCAAGGATTCAACAAGGTCAAGGCATGTGGTTATGGCTAACCTCAATGTAAGCCGCTGTCTATACAAGCAATATGATTTGTGAAACCACCAGATGGTGCTAAAACTGTGCTAGAACAAAGAAAAGTCAACAATCACAACTAAAAAGCAGCAGCTGGCAGGCTGTTTCACATTCAGATTCAGACAACTTCATTGATCACAAGAAGGGCAATTAATTTGCAGGTTACCCAGTAGGCAACAGATCAACGTACATAGGTCAGTACAAGGAAACAGCGAGCAGCAGTAAATAAAATAAAACATTTGTTATAGTTTGTATAAATAAAGTAATAACCAAGTTTAAAAGAAAGAAGAATTAAAAAGAATGAAGAATGTAACAGTCATTTAAAATGACTACTGTCGGCGTTTAATATCCCGATAGCAGAAGGAATGAAGGACTTAGTGTAGCGGTTTGTTCTCCTAAGGGGCGCCTTATAACGCCGGCCTGAGGACATTACAATGAACTTACTGAACAGAGCGTGGTCAGATTGGCTGATAATTATTTTTGCCTTCTGGGCCACGTGTTTCTCCCAGAGGGAGCACAAGTCTCTTTGCTGGGCTCCAATTATCTTGGAGCAGACTTTCACAACACCATTTAGGCTATTCTTGTCCTTCACAGACAACCCATTAAACCAGCAAATAAATGAGGACGTTACAAGACTTTAAATGAATGATTGGTAAAAATGACATAAAATAGTATCACACACGAAAAGAGTTGAACTCCCGCATTAAGTGAATTCTCTGTTGTCCACGCTTGACAACCGACTCTCTGTTTACATGGAATTTAAGTTGAGAGTCGAGCACTGTTCCTAGATACTTGTGTCGACAATTTCAACATCCTCGCCATGTATAATGCTGCCTTTTGATTTGTTACTATTCTGCCTGAAATTGATAATTAATTCCTTAATTTTTGATACGTTAAGGTCAAGGAAGTTGTCATCACACCATTTGACGGCAGGTAAGGCACAACCATGATCTGACTCCGAGTCCTGAAGAAGGGACAATAGGGTGATCCGAGAATTTCACAAAAAGCTACCCTTTTGAGAAGCCCTGCAGGTATCTGTATACATAATAAAAAGCAGAGGGGACAGGATACAACCCATGGGTGAGCCTGTATTTGAGACTTTGGTGTTGTTGATATGTCCATTCACCAAGACCTGCTGAGTTCTATCTGTTAAACAATCTAAGCAACACCAAAAGCTGATCAGGTAACTTAAAATAAGAAGCAAGTCGCTCAATCAAAATATGAGGCTGCGTCTTATTAAAAGCCGAAGAGAAATCAGCGAATAAAAGTCTCACATGAGATTTGGGTTTCTCAAGATGCTTATACATGGGGTCTAGTTTGCCATCAATGAAGGGGACAACTATATATTCAACATAAATCTTCAACATTTTTCATGACAAGGGAACAGGTCTAAACTCATTTAGTTCCTTGGGATTTCTTGATTTTGGAATGGGTATTATAGTGGATGTTTTCCAGATTATAGGTATCTGGCCAATTTCGGCACACATCTGGAAAAGTTTAGTGAAGACCTCACTAAGCTGGTCAGCACAATAGCGCAAAGTGCGCCCACAGATGGCATCAGGACCAGCAGACTTTCTTATGTTCACCCTCTTAAATAGGGCTGTGACACATTCCTGAGATATCAAAATATCATTCTGAGGTACATGAGACCCTCATGAAAACATTTTCGGAGAACTCAGACCTTTCGAAGCGAGAGAAAAATGTTTGGCAAATCAGAATCATCCATCCCATTTACACTGATGGATTGTTTAGTCTAGTTTCTATCTTTTCCCTATACTTCATTTTAGCCTTCCTTATTTCATTATGCACTTCTCTGGAGACAACCTTTTTCTCCAGAGGATCGCCAGTATAAAAGGTCAGTTTCTTTTTATTTCTAACTGATTTAAGTTATTTTGTTACCCAAGGCTTGTTATTTGGAGAAGTAACAACCTTTTTAGTTGGGATGACTGAGTCAACACAAAATGTAATATGTTGAAACAGTGTCGGATAGTTAATTTAATGTCATCACAAGAATCATAAAAACATTGCCAATCGGTACAGTCAAAACACACTTGAAGAGGAGACACTGTCCTCTAACCAACTCTTCACTGTTCATTCCACATGCTGGAGGCGCCTGAAGGAGGGTTTGTAGGCATAGGATACACACTGTTGTGATAGGATGCACTGAAGGAAGGCATGGGCAAAGATTTATGCAAGCACCACCAACTGAACCAGAGCCGGCCGAGTCAATAAGCAACCTTTGCATAGTGACCCAGGGCCCCTTTGGTCGCACAGGGCCCCGTGGCCAGCAGAGGGCCCCCTAAAGAGGGGGGGGGGGAATTCACACAAATAAGTAAGACTGAAAATAAAAAAAGAAATGCAGCACATTAAGCATCGTAGTAAGGGTAGCGGTTATTAATTGAGTTTATTATGGCAAGTCAGCTGCCCTGGCGGCTGAGGGTCATGGGGCGAGCCTGATCCTGAGCCGGTGTGTATTTGTGTCAGTGACAGTGTGTGCGCATCGTCTGTCACAGGGTTAATTAGAGAATCTTACGATGTCTGACAAAACACGTCAATATCTGTCTGGACATGAAAAAAGAAGAGGCAAGAAGATAAAGTTATGTAAGCCTATAGGCTCCATTTTTTTGATGCCTGTATCTTGATATAATCGGCACTACAGGAGAACATTAGCCTCTTACACATACTCTTTAAATGTTTTATTGAGATTTTACCTAATTATTATTGTTATTATTGATATTGTTGGCGGTGTTTTTTTACATTATTGTTAACATTGTTGATTTGACTAATTTAAACATTTGAATGTTCTATTTATTATTTTTGTTATATTTAATTTAATTTAATTTAATTACTATTTTATTCAATTTGTTTTAAAAATGTATATATTTATTTCATTTCATAATTTATTTTACCCTAACCCTTATTTTTAAGTATTTAATGTTCATAATGATTCATAAGTATTTTGTAGTTTTTGTCTTTTAAACTCTTAACACTTTGTTTGGCTGTTATTAAAGATTTAGTCGTTGGGTTGGTCAGTGATAATCACTATCAGTCTTTTTATTCAGCGGTGAGTTCCTCAGTGTCAATTTGGTCTTGCACTGCCATTCAGCTCAGTACCACTGGTGGCATCATATTCTTCCTGTAAGACATCAAACATAGTAGATATAATAAAATATAGTCTTAATAGTTATAAGGTAGTTGTTGTTTTTCAACAGTTCTTACTTAAAAACAACAGATGTTGCGTCTGTGCCATATGGAGTGAGAACGCACGACAGTCAGAGGGGGCCCCAACTACATTTTGATTAGGCGTTTCGTTAAAAGCAAGAAGACGGGTTTCTTTCACTTCGCGTTTGATTTTGGCCCACGCCTCCAGCTCCTCTACCTGATGCTGGGAGGGCAGGACCCCTTCTCCCTCTAATCCAGGCGTTCTCAAACTTGTTCAAGCCAGGGACCCCTTAGAATGGATACATATTTACAAGGACCCCCTACCATTGTTATAGTTTGCAACCTGAATCTAACCCATTTAGCATGTTCCCCGAAAAAATATATTGTCCTTGCATTACTTGCCAGGAAATCTTGTGCTCCCCCTACTGGCTTAATGAACTTTCACGTTATGTCCCCCTTGAAAACAATGACACGTGAGTAATTATCACAAAGATACGTTTGTTTTATTTGTAACATTTTTCTTTTTGAGAAATTATGTAGGAGTTTTATTAATTATTCTGCGGACCCCTTGGCCATATGCCACGGACCCCCGGGGGTCCCCGGACCCCATGTTTAATGTATTTTCCTGGAGCCTCTGTCTCCAGCTCAATATGCTGCAAGGTTTTGTGATGCAATAATCGGCTCATTTGACATGGAAAGCTTTGAAAGACAAAAATGTTATGTTTGATGTTTTTTTGGAGCCTCCGCTCCTGGAAATAAATCTAACAGCAGATGGCCTCTTGCCACCTAAATGACTCACTTTATTTACCATACTATTGCTTTGTTGGCTCTTCTGGGAAGCATTTTAAATTGGGGTGTGTTTTTATTTTGTTTGTTTCCATCTGACTCTTCTGGCCCAATGCCTTCCAAATCAAGAAACAGAAACAGAAAGGAATGAGTGATGAGAATGGTAAACAACTCAAGCTTCAGGGGAATACAATTGAGATTATTATTATTATTATTATTATTATTATTATTATTATTAAGCATTTGAGTGGTGCTTTGAGTGGAAGAAAAGATAAAATGCTGAATGTGCTCTTTTCTCAGCACTGACCATATTATATTGCCAATGCGGCCCAATTTACATTCAGATTCAGGGAATAAGGATGTTTTGAAAGGCACATATTTAAAGAACAGTGGTTCTCAACCTTTTTTGGCCCATAGTCCCATTTTTAGGTTGTAGGAAGGAAATCTAGACTTAATTCATACAGTCATCACGATTTTCACAATAACTGATCCTGGGCTGACTTTTATTCTATCTTTTTTTAACGTCTATTTCTTGTCCTGCAGATCAAGATGAGTGTGCAGTGGACAACGGCGGCTGCTCCCACCGGTGTGTGGACCTGCCCCTGGGCTTCATGTGTGCGTGCCCCAGCGGGATGAGGCTCCTGGGGGAGAACCAGTGTGAAGGTGAGGGGTGGGGAGGGTGTCTGGTCGTTGACGTTTTTTCAAATGACAAGAACAAGAAATGTTTTTTCAAGCAAGAAATTTGTTTAAAATAATAGTAAAAAATGCACCGCCATGATCTGAATCCCAGGGATACATTTGAGAGGGAAATTTAAACACGAGAGATTAAAAAATATGTGATTCCAAGACAGCTAAACTACAAAGGGACCTTTTTAAGATTTTGTTACAAAAAAACGTTAGCACCTAGCACATAGATTTTTGGTTTATATTTAACGAGACACTCGCCACGTACCTCCAGGTAGCTATTCCACGCAGAAGTATAACTCAACCTCGGCTACGTGGTGATGCAGAGCGACCTGTGAATGTTGATGATGTGCACGATGATGATGTGCAGTGGCGCTGTGCAGGACAACCTTTCCACTCTCCAAACCCTGCATGATTTAGTCCCCTGGCAACCAACTTTTATTTATTGATACGCATTTTTCCTAGTGTCGGGTGGACTGTTGAAAGGGAATACATAATTTCCTTTTCATATTAACAGTTTCAATATTAGGTTTTATGAATCAATATGCTGACATCAAACTGTAGAAAATGATCTTGTGTATGTCGTTATAACCTGATCAATGAAATATGGACCCCCCTCCTCCCCGATCCCAGATGAATGTGTCGCAGTCAGGCGTGTGGTGCGCCCCGTCTCCAGCCCAATATGCTGCAAGGTTTTATGGTGCAATAATCGGCTCATTTGACATGGAAAGCTTTGAAAGACAAAAATGTTATGTTTAATGTTTATTTCTGTGTCATTATAACCTATGCAATGTGATCATCCGTTATAGTAAGTTTCACTGCAATTGAAAAAAGTGGTTTATGGCTTCAGACTTTTGGGTTACGATTAGTTTATGGTGTGTATATTTGTATCCTAAAAAACAGCGCTATAACTACAGCTTGTATGTTGGTTAACCTGACATACAAGGTTTATAACCAGTTCCAGTTAACTTCCTCCATCAGCCACACTGGCCTTAAGCCTGGATAGTAAATAAAGCAACAAATAAACAACGCATAAATTAATTTACTATTGGATTGGATTTATTATTTATCATAATTGTGTTTTATTTCAATATTTGATTTTTGTTTTTTTTTCCTCCAGAAATCGACGGGTGCCTGGAGAGTGACCTGTGCGACCAGATGTGTGTTTCCACCCAGGGTGGCGGTGCAGGGTGTGGGTGCCACGCCGGCTACCAGCAAGGCCCGGGGCCCGGGGAGTGCAGAGCCAACGGTAGGCTGGGGGCAGCGCTAGGACTAGGACAGAATAAATCAATGACATCGCTCATTATAACGCTTAATGCATACACAACAATGGTACTAGCGTTAAGTATCACAAAGTTGGCATGGGTCATATCCATGGGGACAACATGCCTACTTCAGAGACACACACACACACACACACACACACACACACACACACACACACACACACACACACACACCTCCACAAACACAGACAAATCTCTACACACACACACAAAATTCATGTGTCCAAAGACGGCCAAGTGAGAGTTGTAACTGATGACTCTGTATTTCCTGTCTTGCAGCGAAATACTTTTATCCATTAGTATCTATGTACGCATTAAGAGATTGATCTACACATTTACAGATCTATGTTTTACACATTTTCAAATCTGATTTTGCTGATTTGACTGTGTGTGTGTGTGTGTGTGTGTGTGTGTGTGTGTGTGTGTATGGGGGGCATTTCATGCCAGCGAACTATACTAAAACGCCTAAACCGCGTCGCCTACGTCTGCATAAAGACTGAAAAAGACGCGTGCGTATGGCACGCGTATTGCGAGTACACCAAAACTGAAGGGGTGACGGGTGATAAGTTATGGAGTCAGAATAGTGTCATCATTCAAACCTGAAAAAAAAGGTTTCAAAGGCTTGTAAGTCTGTGTTTGAAATCTCAACACCTTGTAAAAAAGGTTTTGCACCACTGAAAAAAGAGATTATAGCCTGAAAAAAAAAAGTCAAACATCTGCAAACATGATTTTGTGTTCTATTTTATCTTCTTCATCATTTTCACCAACACATTTTCAAAGCTAAAATGTTTTCACAAACACATTTTCAATGTTTAAAAATGTTCACCAGCGCATTTGCAGAGTTTCAAATCTGACACTGTTCTAACAGTGTATTACTTTGTTTCCCGGTTTTGAAACCTTGTAAATGGGATTCTGCAAACAGCTGTTCAAACATTGAGAAATACGTTTTGAAAGGTTGAATATCTATTTTTAAAAACTTGTAAAGGTGTAAATTTACACCATTGCAATGTATTTTTTCAGAACTTAATTTTCAGCACTGACTTTTCAGAGATTTGACCACACGGGCGCAAGCTTGCGAGTCACGTGATTATTGACACTGTTCTGACGCCGTTCGTTTTGAAACTCCTTTAGCTTCAAAGCTCTGAAAACGTGGTTCTGAAAAAAAGGAAAAAAAAAACCTTCCTGGGGGCGGGACCATCTTGCTCTAAACCTATTGGTTGCTCTCTGCTGAGGCACAGTCCAATCACATGCGCCGTTGACCGGGCTGTGCGGGATTGACAGTGCTCTGCCGATGACTAACAAGCGACTTGCGCGGTTGATTTTGTTGTCTATTTTCTGGAACCATGGCTGGTAGACAGGCGAGCAATTTTATTCTGTATTGTTTGCGTTCTAACCGCCCGCGAGCCTCCTGCGGCTCGCCAAGCTGTAATTTGCAACACGTTCTCATCGCAACTCGTAATATACCGACGGTTTGTCACGCCCCTAGACGTGATACTGACGCAAAATGTACCCTCCCGCGTCTGTGTGAAACAATCTCATAAACCCGTTCGCGGTGGTAAGAGACGAGCAGAGTCTACAGCGTCCGCTCGCAGAGCAGAGTCTACAGCGTCCGCAGTCTACTGTGAAACAATTCACTCCATAAAGGGTTATGTTTAGGGTTATGGTAAGCGTAATCTATCACCGTGACCGGGGTATTATTGGAGTGAATGGACTCTGTAGACTCTGCTGGTCTCTTACCACCGCGAACGGGTTTATGAGAACCCCCAGATCGTTTGACGATCTGGTAGAGTCTTTGCCAGCTTCAAAGCAAGAATAACCTACATCAGCGGGTGCTGTGTATGGATCACAAGTTCCGAGTATGTTTATCTTCTCTTCATATCTAATTTTAACATTTTGTGACAAATGGTCTAAATAGTTGATTTATTTAAGTATCGGAAATCTGCAAGGCTGCAATTCCCCTGGTTGGCCGCTGTTCGTCGCCATTTTGCCAGCGTTTGTTGCCCTCCAGGTATCCATGGTAGTCACGTGACCGCAAAGTATGACTATTATTTATGCCATGCGAGCCACAAATTAGTCTACAGCGTCCATTCACTCCAATAATAACCCGGTCACGGTGATAGATTACGCTAACCATAACCCTAACCATAATCCTTTATGGAGTGAATTGTTTCACAGTAGACTGCGGACGCTGTAGACTCTGTTCTGCGAGCGGACGCTGTAGACTCTGCTCGTCTCTTACCACCGCGAACGGGTTTATGAGATTGTTTCACACAGATCGTTTCACACAGACGCGGGAGGGTACATTTTGCGTCAGTATCACGTCTAGGGGCGTGACAAACCGTCGGTATATTACGAGTTGGGATGAGAACGTGTTGCAAATGACAGCTTGGCGAGCCGCAGGAGGCTCGCGGGTGGTTAGAACGCAAACAATACAGAATAAAATTGCTCGCCTGTCTACCAGCCATGGTTCCAGAAAATAGACAACAAAATCAACCACGCAAGTCGCTTGTTATTCTTGTCATCGGCAGAGCACTGTCAATCCCGCACAGCCCGGTCAACGGCGCATGTGATTGGACTGTGCCTCAGCAGAGAGCAACCAATAGGTTTAGAGCAAGATGGTCCCGCCCCCAGGAAGGTTTTTTTTCCCTTTTTTTCAGAACCACGTTTTCAGAGCTTTGAGCTAAAGGAGTTTCAAAACGAACGGCGTCAGAACAGTGTCAATAATCACGTGACTCGCAAGCTTGCGCCCGTGTGGTCAAATCTCTGAAAAGTCCGTGCTGAAAATTAAGTTCTGAAAAAATACATTGCAATGGTGTAAATTTACACCTTTACAAGTTTTTAAAAATAAATATTCAACCTTTCAAAACGTATTTCTCAATGTTTGAACAGCTGTTTGCAGAATCCCATTTACAAGGTTTCGAAACCGGGAAACAAAGTAATACACTGTTAGAACAGTGTCAGATTTGAAACTGCAAATGCGCTGGTGAACATTTTTAAACTTTGAAAATGTGTTTGTGAAAACATTTTAGCTTTGAAAATGTGTTGGTGAAAATGATGAAGAAATAAAATAGAACACAAAATCATGTTTGCAGATGTTTGACTTTTTTTTTTCAGGCTATAATCTCTTTTTTCAGTGGTGCAAAACCTTTTTTACAAGGTGTTTGTAGTATATTGATACTATAACTGCTTAGCTATGAGAGTAATACAGTTTGTGTTTAACCACCGCCATCTAGTGGTCATTTGGTAATACAGTAATACTCAGAGGTTAACTGGTTTTGGTAGTCTGAGAACTGCAATAAAGAAGTGCAGACGTGTGCAAGTTGGTCTCCGTGTTCCGTATCTGTTATGGATATATTAACAGTAATATAATGGTACAAAGTTATTACAGTGGCGACGAGGATGGGATCCTTTTAAGACGGAAGGGAATTCCAGTTGCAGTGCGAGTCAATTAAGGAGTTTACACGGAGATAAAGTGACTTTGCAAACTAGCGCTAGTAAGACTAGCCAAGCTAACGTCAACGGTGCAGCATGGCCGTGTTCATTGGAAATCTCGGTGAGTACAAGGAAGGTCAAGAAGACTTCGAGTCATACACCGAGAGGTTTGAGCAATGGATGATAGTAAACGAAGTGGGGGAAGATAAAAAGGCCAACGTTTTCCTGTCTGTAATGGGTGCAGAAGCCTATGCACTGTTAAAAAACCTCTGCATACCAGATAAGCCAAGTAGACTCACTTATGAAGTGCTGTGCGGGAAGCTATCATCCCATTACAAACCGAAGCCGTTAGTTATCGCGGAACGATTCAAATTTCAAAAAAGGAATCAGCAAGAAAATGAGTCCGTGTCGGCATATGTTGTAGCGTTGAAGCAGCTATCCACCCATTGTGAATTTGGTCCCCATTTAGACGAAGCATTGAGGGACAGATTTGTTAGTGGATTGAGGGTGGAGGCTATTCAGAGAAAGTTGCTCACGGAGCACAATCTGACATTTGCAAAAGCATGTGAACTGTCTCTATCAATGGAAATGGCGTCGAAGAATACGTTGGAGTTCGCTAGCAAAATGAAAGGACCTGCCACGGTGAATAGGATTGACAAGAAGACAACGAAGGGTGCGTGGCAAAGCAAACCAGCCACCAGCGAATGGAGAAGTAAGACCACGAGTGACAATTCCAGACCACAGAGAACAGAAAATCACCAGCCCTGTTACCGATGTGGCGGTAGCAATCATGCAGCGCAAGTATGTAGGTACAAAACAGAGACATGCCACAAGTGTTCCAAAGTAGGACACATAGCAAGGATGTGTACAACTAAAGATAGGCAGGGACATACACAGTATGTGGCTGAAAGTAGCAATGAGACAACAGGAAATGGAAATGATGATGAACTGTTTGGGTCATATCCCATGAATGCTGTGTATCCCACACATACTGTTGGAAATGGAAAGGAGGAAATTACAGTAAATGTCCAATTAGAGGGAACTCCTCTAGAGATGCAGCTCGACACAGGAGCTGCCGTAACGCTTGTTTCTGAAGTAGTGTTTAAGAAGCATCTTTCTCATCTGCCAGTGAAAGAAAGTAAAGTGCAGCTGTCAACCTTTTCTGGTGAGAAAATTCCCTTGATGGGACAAGTGACTGTCAGTGCAAAATATGGTAACCAGCGTGGTGATTTACCTCTAGTGATCGTGAAGGGTGACAGACCAGCCCTCCTTGGCCGTAACTGGCTCACCAACTTCAGACTAGATTGGGCGAGCATTTTCTCAGTTACACCAGCAGGGGGCTGTAATAACGCAGATGTAGAGGCAGTGTTGCAGAAACACAAAGCAGTGTTTTCTGAGGAGCTAGGCACTATTCGTGAGTTTAAGGCCAGTATCACAGTAAAGCCAAATACTAAGCCAGTCTTCAGGAAGGCCAGACCAGTGCCGTATGCACTAAAAGACGCAGTCGAGAAAGAGTTAAACCGGCTAGAGAAAGCAGGCATTATCTCAAAGATAGAACATAGTCAGTGGGCTGCCCCGATAGTCGTGGTACCCAAATCAGACAAGTCAATTCGTATCTGTGGAGACTATAAGGTCACAGTAAACCAGAATGTGGAGGAGGAGAACTATCCACTACCGAATGTCGAAGATCTCTTTGCCACACTGGCCGGGGGCACTCTCTTCAGCAAGTTAGACCTGTCACATGCTTACCAACAGCTTGAGTTAGAGAAGGACTCAGAAAAGTATTTGACAATAACTACTCACAAAGGACTGTACGTCTACCATAGACTTTCATATGGAGTGTCCAGTGCGCCTTCTATGTTTCAGAATGTGATGGACCAGATCCTCCAAGGCTTAGAGCACGTGACCTGCTTCTTGGATGACATACTGGTCACGGGGAAAACCAGAGCTGAGCACCTGAGGAACCTAGAGGAGGTACTGAGCCGCCTGGAGAGCTACGGGGTGAGAGTCAAAAGAGCAAAGTGTGATTTCATGCAGGAGAGGGTAGAATACCTGGGCCATCTGATAGATAGTGAGGGTCTGCACCCCACTGAAACAAAGGTTGCCGCCATAGTAAATGCACCCCAGCCTACAAACATCACAGAGCTACGGTCCTTCCTGGGTCTGTTGAACTACTATGGTCGTTTCATGAAAGACCTGTCAACTGTACTGCAGCCGCTACACCAACTTCTAAAGAAAGAAGTCGACTGGAAATGGACACTGGAGTGTGCAGCAGCATTCAAAAATGCAAAAGAACAGTTAGTGAAAAGCTCAGTTGTAGTTCACTATGACACCAAGAAACCCCTGAGATTAGCTACTGACGCATCCCCTTATGGGATAGGTGCGGTCATGTCTCACATAATGGAAAATGGGGATGAGAAACCTATCGCTTTCGCGTCTCGCACATTGACAGAGGCAGAAAGTAAATATAGTCAGATAGGGAAGGAGGCTTTGTCCATAATATTTGGCGTGACAAAATTTCATAAGTACTTGTATGGCCGCAAGTTCAGTTTAATAACTGACCACAAGCCCCTCCTTGCCATTTTGGGCCCCAAGTCTGAAATTCCCACACTAGCCGCGTTGCGAATGCAGCGATGGGCGCTGAGACTGATGGCTTATGACTACAGTATAGAGTACAGAACGTCAGCAGAGAATGCAAACGCAGATGCATTATCTAGACTGCCGGGGAAGGAAACAGATAATACAGCGGAGGAGAACAGTATCTTCTATTTCTCAGTAGTGGATGAGCTCCCCGTGCATGCTACAGAGATATCACAGAGCACTCTCAAGGACCCAGTCCTATGCAAGGTACTGGAGCTGACTCGGTCCGGATGGCCAAGTCATATCAAGGATGAGAGACTGAAACCTTACTTCACCCGAAAGAATGAACTGTCTGTGGAACAAGGATGTATTCTGTGGGGAATTCGAGTCATCATTCCACCAGCACACAGAGAGCGACTACTGCGTGATCTACACCAAGGGCACCCTGGAGGGTGCAAGATGAAGGCCTTGGCCAGGAGCTACTTGTGGTGGCCCCAGCTAGACAGTGAAATAGAACATGCAGTACAGCAATGTGATGCGTGTCAGAGTGTGAGGAAACTACCAGCAGCAGCACCACTACACTGCTGGCAGTGGCCGACTAGGGTTTGGCAGAGGATACATATCGACTTTGCAGAGAAGGATCAACACCACTTCTTAGTATTAGTGGACAGTCATTCGAAATGGCTCGAGGTAATCGCCATGGCAACAACCACAGCCGCCAAAACAATTGAGGTGCTGCGGAACATCTTTTCATCTTACGGTCTCCCCGAGGAGATTGTTTCCGACAACGGTCCTCAATTTACCTCGCAGGAGTACAAGACATTCCTGCAAAGCAATGGCATAAAGCAGACCTTGGTACCAGCCTACCATCCAGCTTCTAATGGAGCTGCAGAGCGAGCAGTTCAGACAGTGAAAGCATCACTGCTGAAACAAGTGCTTGATGAAAAGAAACAAAATGTTACTATAACAATGCAGCACAGGCTAGCCAACTTCCTGATGTCATACAGAAGTACACCACACAGTGTTACAGGATGTGCACCGGCTGAACTGTTCCTCAAACGTCAGATCAGGACCAGGTTCAGCTTACTGAAACCAGATCTTGCTCGAGTGGTGGAAGCCAAACAACAAAAACAAAAAGACTACCATGATCAAACCGCCTCCAAGCTGAGACATCTGTCTGAGGGTGACTCAGTCCTGATCCGAAACTTCCGTGGAGGAAAGGAGAGGTGGATGAAAGGAACAGTGGAAAAGAGACTCGGACCAGTCACCTACCTGGTGTGGAATGGAGTGAGCCGACGCTCAGTCCACATCGACCATCTGCTGTACAACCAACCGTCCAGTCCAGAGACATTGGAGTTACCGGATGAGCAGTTGGACGTCACCAACAACTACCCTGCAGTGGTTCATGCGGACTTGGGGGGGAAAGGCACACCTGGAGCAGTAGGTGGTAGCCCGTACTCACCTGAAGCGACACCATTGATACGTATGCAGGCTAATGAGACGCTTGGAACACCTTCACCAGACTCAGTGGCCTGTGACAAGGCAGGGACACCTGCCAACCGAGCAGCCAGTTCCCCAGAGGTGCTTGGGCGCAGGTACCCTGTGAGAGAAAGAGCGCCTCCTAAACGACTGACTTTGTGATCAGTCAGTTCCTGAGGAACATTGTTCCGAAAGTAAAAGAGTTCCTGTTCATACAAAAATGTGAAAAAGAGTTCCTGAGACTGAAATGTAAAAGACTGAAATTCTGGGTCTAATGGGTTGTGTTAGCAGTAATAATTTAGTTACAATTCTTTAAGTAAGAAAATTACTGTAGCAAATATATTTTAAGTTATGAGTCTATTCTTAATGGGAACTTCATAGTTTAAGGGGAAGGAGTGTAGTATATTGATACTATAACTGCTTAGCTATGAGAGTAATACAGTTTGTGTTTAACCACCGCCATCTAGTGGTCATTTGGTAATACAGTAATACTCAGAGGTTAACTGGTTTTGGTAGTCTGAGAACTGCAATAAAGAAGTGCAGACGTGTGCAAGTTGGTCTCCGTGTTCCGTATCTGTTATGGATATATTAACAGTAATATAATGGTACAAAGTTATTACAGTGTTGAGTTTTCAAACACAGACTTACAAGCCTTTGAAACCTTTTTTTTCAGGTTTGAATGATGACACTATTCTGACTCCATAATAAGTGTCATGCCACGTGCGAACGCAGCGGACGCCTGTGCGCACGCTCGTCTCAATGTACAAATAACCCAGACAAAAAAACCCGGAAAAAACGGTCTGTTTATTGTTTTTCTGTAAACTGACAAAAGCTAGGCCTACATGCGTCCGTTTGGTTTTAGAAGTGGTGGGGACCAGGGCTGGAGTGGGAACAGAATTCGGCGCGATTGTCAACGGGGGGGGGGCGATTGTCAAAGGGGGGGGGGGGACCCAGCACCGGACCCGCACCGGACCCAGCCGCGGACCCGAGGGGGATCGTAGCGCACCCCAGGTCTACGACCGACGTATTATGATAGTCCTGGACCGGCCCAAAAATCTGGACCGGCCCAAAAATAATAATACACAAAATAAAAAATAAAAATTTTAAAAAATGACGGCCGGCCGGCTCGGCCTGAAATCGTCCGGCCGTTCGGGAAATGTCCCGAACCTCCTATGGCCGCCCGTCCCTAAACTGTCACATCGTCTCTCTTGGTAATACATGGACTGCTTGAATTGTGAAGCTGTGCAGCTGTTAAACTCAAAATTCGTCATCATAAAGTAAATGATTATTTGTACGTTGAGACGAGCGTGTGCACAGGCGTCCGCTGCGTTAACGCGCGGCACGGCACGAATGACCCGTCGCTATTGGATTTCCACAAACACTACACAGCGTGTGCTGTACGCTCATGTAGAATTGTACTTAACAGCCACGCGTGGTATTCACGTCACGTATTTGAGGCGTAGTTCACCCGTCACGCACACGTCACGTAGGCGTATGCGCAACAACGCGTGTGCAGCGTCTGCGTGACGCCTACGTGACGCTCGTCTGTCCATTGAAAGTGAATGGAATTTACACGCGCACGTTAGAGGTTTGATGTCATCGCATAGACGCTGTACACGCGTTTTAGTATAGTTCGCTGGCATAAAATGCCAGCGAACTATAGGAAAAAGAAATGAGATTACCTACACATCTGTGCAAGAACAGACTGTGGTCAATAACTCTGTAATCTGAAGTTTAAACCTCTGCAGTGAAACTAAGGAGGCCAGCTTTAGTCGACTTTGAAGGTCGTTCCAGGACCAAGGTCCGAAGTAGGATAAGCTTCTACGGCCAGCCTCGGTCCGCACTGAGGGTACTGTACAGCGCAACCAGGAGCTCGATCTAAGGTTGTGGGAGTTTTCGGCAAGGACAAATTTAGATTTTATGTACAAGGGTAAAATGCCCATTAGTGCCTTGTAGATCAATATGTACCAGTGCAGGATCCTGCGTGTGCAGAGTGAAGACCAACCAACTAAAATGTACAAAACACAGTGATGAGTTCTATCAGCACACATCAGTCCCATTTATATGGGCAAAACACAGTGATGAGTTCTATCAGCACACATCAGTCCCATTTATATGGGCTAGTAGGGGCCTACTAAACCAACTGGTAGGTTCAGAAGGCTGTTATCAACCATTTCTGTCAGTAGTTTATAAAAACACTGAACAGCCAGCGCAGCCAGCCCACAATACCGGATGTGGGCGTGGTGTTTGACGTGGAAAGAATGCGGATGAGAGGAGTTTTGACGTTTCAAAATGAAAGATTTTATTTTTCCATCCAAGTCACCATTTGCATTTTCAATTGTAATAAAGAAACAAAAATACTTTCCAAACAAAAATAAATTCACATTTCCAAAACTGAGCATAGCTCCAGTGACCTATGGCAAAAGTACTCTACCTCACAGCAGGAGAGCTGACCTTCTCTCTCCGCCCCTTTCAGGGCAACTGCCCTCGCCAGTGGCGTTACATCATGATGATAGGCCCCGGTGCAAATAATTTTTTTGTGCCCCCGCGATTGTTGACGGGGGGGGGGGGGGGGGGGGGATTGTTTTTTTTTTTCTTCCTTCATGGCCCCCCCCCGGCGTCTGGGCCCCGGTGCATTGCAATGCACCGGTTGCACCGTCGATAGTTACGCCACTGGCCCTCGCCTCTTTAAGTAGGCCTATCTATTAAGGCAAATTGCCACAAATTGGCCAGATGTATTACAATAACCCATTTCAATAATACCAACCCAATAACCCATTACATTCAATATTTACAATCCCCAGATACATTATTATTATTAAACATAGAGCACATGAGAGCAAACACCCCTGCGACATAATGCCCCGCTTCCTCCCCTTGTTAGCCATGTTAAAAGACATATCCCAACGCGGAGCGCGCTTCCGCCATGGGATGTGTGCGAGGAAGCCAGAACACCAGGAAGTGTGAGTAAGCGACTGTTAACCGGTTTATGGACAATAACGAAATGTAAATGAATAATGAAAGATGTGACAGTGGGTACCACACTAAAGACACTTATATTTGGCCAAAACAGAATTGTAATACGTTTTAGGACAGTCGCTGTATTTTCTGGCAACCACAGTGAAATTGCGCACCCGGCAGACCACCAGACAAAGAGCTGGTTGCGCACAAACGCCAACCAGGCGGTAAACTCCCAATACCCAACATTTCCCCGTATCCCACACAAGCACAATATTCATACAACACAAATAATCAAAGAAATAACATGTGTCCATGCAATCGTGATCCGAGAGGAGAGACACGGCAGATCAGTATGTGCGTGCGTGTAAAAATGAATGAACTCTCTCTCTCTCTCTCTCGCTCCCGCACTCGCGGTAAAGTGGCAAACAGTCCATATAAAGTTCATATAAGTGAGAGGTGGATATTCAGCATCTCACAAACACAAGGGTTCATGGGTAACCAGACAGTATTGCTGGGGCCTCATGTACGAAGGTTGTGTACGCACAAAAACGTGGCGTACGTCCTTTTCCACGCTCACGTTCAAATGAAACGTTCAGTATGAAACGTGAAATGACCGTGGAAATGTGCGGTGCCTCACGTCAACTTCATGGCTGGCGTACGCACGTTTCTACAGCTATTGTTCCTTTGGCGACACTTAGAGGTGATGCTGGGAAACTGTTAATAATGTCAAAAACAATTAGTCGTCAGAGTGATGTGCACGTCAGAGACACACTTATGAACAATTAACACACCCATCGTGTTTGCATTCATACGGGTGGATATAAAAGCATGCGCAATGTGATGAAGAAAATGGTATTACCGATGGCAGCGTTAGCGTCGTTAGAGGACCTTGCAAATGGTGCAATCCTACGTGAGCGAGTATTTAGGAAACGCAAGGATTTACTTGCAAACGATGACAATTGGCTCATAAGCCGATTTTGAATGTGCGACAAAGTATGCGGGAGTTATTAGCGTTACGGAAATTTGCTCAAAAACAGCGCCACCTAGTGGTCTTCCAAGTGTGCGGCATGAAAGTGACGCATAGAATATATTCTGAAACCCTCCGCTTCACCTCCACCTTCAGATCCGACCACTTCTTTTTCACCTGTGTGTGTGTGCGCTGCTCGGACCCCACGGCATGTACCGCCTCACACACACGCTCCCACTCATTTCCTTCCTCTTATTGATCCCTGCTGACAGGGGACCAGAGAGAATCTCCCTCCGCGGCTCCACGTCATTCACCACAATCTCCAACTCGGACTGTGAAGTGTCTTTTCTTTCCTTTGTTCATGCTTGTGTTACACCCATAGAGTGCAACCTGACTCAAGGGTTGGCATATTTTAGAAAAGATGTTATTCTGAAAGAATCAATTAAACAAAAAGACAAGTGAGTCGGCTGGTCTTCAGTGGCTTTACTGGTCCCGGTTAACTGCCGACTGAAGAACGCAGCGCAGCCCACAGTTTATATAGCCGCGGGTGGTCTCGTGCCTTTAATAATAATAAAAATAAAAATAAAATTGAATGGGGGGTGTCTGTAAAAATGCAAAATAAAGTCCATACATATAAAATAACACATTTAAGTAAGTGGCAATAATATATAAATATCCTCTGTGCTACACTTGCTTGTTTTATCTGATCGGATAGAGGTGAATCTCAGGTCCAGGGCCTATTTACATAGATTTGCATATTTAAATGGGGCGTGGACAGGGAGGAGTTTGCCACATCTGCACGTGCGCTCAGTTCCACGTTGATCGGGATGTACAAAAGAAACGTGCTCGGATCCATGCGTACGCACACTTTGATACATCTGAATTTATTTGTGCGTACGACAGTTTCTGGGTTTTGGCGTACGCCAAGTTTCAGTAGGAAATCCACGCAAGTCTTTGTACATGAGGCCCCTGGTCTTTCATTAGTAAGGGTGAACTTCCATTTTCTCATAGTACTAACAACTAAGTTACAGTCTCATTTTTAGATTTGCAAACGTGTACCATACCTCTGTATTCCTCGCCCTCGTCATGAGAGGGCTGCACTAGGGCTCCCCCTACTGGCTCACTGAAATAATGGCCCGCTGATGGAAATGGTTGATAACAGCCTTCTGAACCTACCAGTAGGTTTAGTAGGCCCCTACTAGCCCATATAAATGGGACTGATGTGTGTGCTGATGACGTCTATTGGATAGACTGATCACAGTCAAATCGGGCGCATTGATTGTGTGTGTGTGTGTGTGTGTGAGTGAGAGAGTGTGAGTGAGAGTGTGTGAGTATTCAGAATAAAGTGTGTTCTTGGAGTTTAGGGGCTAGTTAAAATGTCCATCCACCGTACTGGGCTCCGGCAAGAAGCAGGCAGGAGGCAGTTCAACCTTTAATATAGCTCTTCAGTATGGATACATAGTCACATGAATGGATATAGGTAGGTAAGTATGTATGGTTTTCCTGAAGGAATAAATGAGAAAGGATATATATATATATATATATATATATATATACACTCACCGGCCACTTTATTAGGTACACCTTGCTAGTACCGGGTTGGACCCCCTTTTGCCTTCAGAACTGCCTTAATCCTTCGTGGCACAGATTCAACAAGGTACTGGAAACATTCCTCAGAGAGTTTGGTCCATATTGACATGATAGCATCACGCAGTTGCTGCAGATTTGTCGGCTGCACATCCATGATGCGAATCTCCCGTTCCACCACATCCCAAAGGTGCTCTATTGGATTGAGATCTGGTGACTGTGGAGGCCATTTGAGTACAGTGAACTCATTGTCATGTTCAAGAAACCAGTCTGAGATGATTCGCGCTTTATGACATGGCGCGTTATCCTGCTGGAAGTAGCCATCAGAAGATGGGTACACTGTGGTCATAAAGGGATGGACATGGTCAGCAACAATACTCAGGTAGTCTGTGGCTTTGACACGATGCTCAATTGGTACTAATAAGCCCAAAGTGTGCCAGGAAAATATCCCCCACACCATTACACCACCACCACCAGCCTGAACCGTTGATACAAGGCAGGATGGATCCATGCTTTCATGTTGTTGACGCCAAATTCTGACCCTACCATCCGAATGTCGCAGCAGAAATCGAGACTCATCAGACCAGGCAACGTTTTTCCAATCTTCGATTGTCCAATTTTGGTGAGCCTGTGCGAATTGTAGCCTCAGTTTCCTGTTCTTAGCTGACAGGAGTGGCACCCGGTGTGGTCTTCTGCTGCTGTAGCCCATCCGCCTCAAGGTTCGACGTGTTGTGCGTTCAGAGATGCTCTTCTGCATACCTCTGTTGTAACGAGTGGTTATTTGAGTTACAGTTGCCTTTCTATCAGCTCGAACCAGTCTGGCCATTCTCATCTGACCTCTAGCATCAACAAGGCATTTGCGCCCACAGAACTGCCGCTCACTGGATATTTTCTCTTTTTCGGACCATTCTCTGTAAACCCTAGAGATGGTTGTGCGTGAAAATCCCAGTAGATCAGCAGTCTCTGAAATACTCAGACCAGCCCGTCTGGCACCAACAACCATGCCACGTTCAAAGTCACTTAAATCACCTTTCTTCCCCATTCTGATGCTCGGTTTGAACTGCAGCAGATCGTCCTGACCATGTCTACATGCCTAAATGCATTGAGTTGCTGCCATGTGATTGGCTGATTAGAAATTTGCGTTAACGAGCAGTTGGACAGGTGTACCTAATAAAGTGGCCGGTGAGTGTATATATATGTGTGTGTGTGTGTGTGTGTGTGTGTGTGTGTGTGTGTGTGTGTGTGTGTGTGTGTGTGTGTGTGTGTGTATACATACATAGCGCCCCTCCCCTACACAATGCAGATGTGTTGTTGTGTCGCTCTGATCACTCACACACAGAACAGCTCTCTGTCTCTCCCTCAGTCACTCAGGTTCGCGGGTCGTTTTCCGTTAATGTTTAGTGTTTTTTAAACGGTCAGCTGGCTCTAACTGTTTTTTGACTTCACGCACTGAGTGTCTGACACTTTCTTGCTGTAAATATCGCAAATTAAGCTAGTATACACACACACACACACACACACACACACTCTCTCTCTCTCTCCCTGCATCATGCTGATGCTGTCCTGTAAATAGTTTTCTAATCTGCAATAAATAACAATTTCTGATCAACCCATATCAATTGCATGCTTAAAATAACATACCGGTTAAAACCATAGACATATATACATAGACGCCTCATAGACTGATGCTGCCTGTTGGAGCTGACGTATCAGCGCGGCCGCCATCTTGGATGGGTCCCCAGTGCGTCCCCAGTGCATTCATTTCTACTGAGGAAGGTGTATCCCCAACTACAATAATAAGCATAACTCCCCGAATTGTTACCGGATTTTCACAGGGTTTGGTTTGTTACAAACGGCAGAGATTAATCTATGATACAGGACGAATTAATTAAAAAAAAAAAAGAAAAAAAAAAGAAGAATTATTGTTCAATCTTACTTGTGAAAGGTAATCCCACGCGATCTGGTGTCAATACTGCGCCGTAAGCTGCACAACATACTGGCATAGCTTGCTCTCCCGTTGACTCCTATGCTAGACTAGAGTGAGGAGACCCAACCAATATGGCGGCGACGCTGGGTTACGTTCCAGCACGTCATGAGGCGTCTACGTATATATGTCTATGGTTAAAACCTCGCTCATTTCAAGACAACCCGGCCCACTTCCGGGTTAAATCCCGCCCACTTCCGGGTTAGGCCCCGCCCACTCCGAGTACAGATACAGATAATTCATATGGTTAACAGATAATGCTGTACTCGCTCATCCCTAGTTTGAATACTGTATCTTTACATTTTGCTTGGACAAGGGTTGCATTTTTTTGGATACATTTTGTGTGAAACTCTAACTTAAAGGGACACTAAGTAGTTTTTTTAGTAATTTATTACCTCAAATCAACGTCTTCATTCATAAATAAGTCCCCATTGGTGTACAATTATCTCTGTCAACAATCTCACTTATCCTCCTGAGCGAAGAATCACTTCTCAGAATTTACATAGGACGGGCAAGCTCTATGGAGGCTTCCATGTCCTTCCGGTCTATGAACTGCCGAGAGGGACAAAAAGCACTACGTGGTACAGGTAAGGCTAAACGCGTTTTCACTCAGAGCCAGCGTGACTGTGGAACAGAGAAGGAGCTTAGCGAGACGCGCTTGTCACTTAAAAAACGATATAAACATGAGAACATAATTCACTATCTTGCTCGAGGAGTAATTACTCATACATGCTCACACTAATGATTCAATGCAGTTTGAAGTTTGTTTGAAATAACGTACCCAGTGCTCGAAGTGGGCCGGTACGCACCGGTACGCAGTACCGGCACTTCTACATTTTACCCTTTAGCGTACCGGCACTTTTTCTTGCGTACCGGCACTTGTCACAGGCTGCGGTCGTAGGTCCGCGGTGTGTGGTGTGTTCATTGAGGAAGGAGGCCCCGACACAGGAACGCTTTAACTCACTTTATTTGTTTAGCTTTAGGTATTTATCTATGAAACAGAAGGAGGAGTATTGTAAAAGTCATGCGCGTGGAGAGCTCCTTAGCTTTGCATCTGTCCGGATGCGCTGCCTGGGGGTTTCTGCCATAGACATATATACATAGACGCCTCATGACGTGATGGAACGTAACCCAGCGTCGCCGCCATATTGGTAGGGAGTCCTCACTCTAGTCTAGCATAGGAGTCAACGGGAGAGCAAGCTATGCCAGTATGTTGTGCAGCTTACGGCGCAGTATTGACACCAGATCGTGTGGGATTACCTTTCACAAGTAAGATTGAACAATAATTCTTCTTTTTTTTTTCTTTTTTTTTTTTAATTAATTCGTCCTGTATCATAGATTAATCTCTGCCGTTTGTAACAAACCAAACCCTGTGAAAATCCGGTAACAATTCGGGGAGTTATGCTTATTATTGTAGTTGGGGATACACCTTCCTCAGTAGAAATGAATGCACTGGGGACGCACTGGGGACCCATCCAAGATGGCGGCCGCGCTGATACGTCAGCTCCAACAGGCAGCGTCAGTCTATGAGGCGTCTATGTATATATGTCTATGGTTTTAACCGGTATGTTATTTTAATCATGCAATTGATATGGGTTGATCATAAATTGTTATTTATTGCTGATTAGAAAACTATTTACAGGACAGCATCAGCATGATGAGAGAGAGAGAGAGAGAGAGAGAGAGAGAGAGAGAGAAAGAGAGAGTATACTAGCTTAATTTGCGATATTTATACCACTACTAGCTTTATTTTTTCATCCAATACAGCAAGAAAGTGTCAGACACGCAGTGCGTGAAGTCAAAAAACAGTTAGAGCCAGCTGACCGTTTAAAAAAATAAATGAAAAAAAAACTCAGACGACCGGCAGGGAGTGTGTGTGTGTGTGTGTGTGTGTGTGTGTGTGTGTGTGTGTGTGTGTGTGTGTGTGTGTGTGTGTGTGTGTGTGTGTGTGTGTGTGTGTGTGTGTGGCTTGATTTCCAATATTTATACCACTACTAGCTTTATTTTTTCACGAAATACAGCAAGAAAGTGTCGGACACTGTGCGTGAAGTAAAAAAAACTGGTTAGAGCCAGGCAGCCAGATGACGGTTAAAAAAAGAAAAAGAAAAAAAAATCTCCGACAGGCAGAGACGCAACGCGAATCGGCACCACGTCTGAACGAACCCACGTTTACCAGAACTCTACTGGTTCATAAGTAAGTACCAACCTAAGTAATAACAAACCTGAAGCTGAAGAAACCCTAAACATTAACGGAAAACGACCCGCAAACCTGAGTGACTGAGGGAGAGACAGAGAGCTGTTCTGTGTGTGTGTGATCAGAGCGGGACACAACAACACATCTGCATTGTGTAGGGGAGGGGGGGGGGGGGGGGGGGGGGGGAGGGGCGCTGTAGCGTATCACAGAACCCAATGAGGATTTTCATTCAATCCGAGCACAGATATTGACTCGTATTACTCGTATAATACTCGTACTCGGCAAAAGTACTTTATCTGTACATTCAAACTATACTGTTTATAGAAAGTGCAATATGACATTTAACATAATAGTAAATCCACAATACTGTACACCTTAGAATGAAATATGGAGCCTTAAGTTAGACATTCACACAAATATATCCAAAAAATGCTACTGTTGTAGTGATCTTACCCTGCGTTGTACCGTCTCTTAAAACAACAAGCGCATCTTGCAGGCAGGCAAATTGTGAAAGGTCACGTTGATAGCCTATGACGTCACCCAGCGGCAGCAGCGCACTGAGCGCCGGTAAACGAGGCTACAAACTTCTATGTTATTACTTTTAGACATTTTTATTTTCGAATAATTGATTCACATGTTAATGTTTAATTGTTCATGTGTAATTTTACAAAGCATTGAAAATTTAAATGACCACTCAAAAGGGCACTTTGGTCCTTCAGAGGGAAAAGGGCAGGGGCTCGGGCACCCATAGCCCCCCCTCTGCACGTGCCTGTATGTATGTATGTGTGTATATATATATATGTATATATATATATATATATTAGTGATGGGCCGATAACGGTGTTATCGGCGGTATTAACGCGAGATCTTTCATCGGCGATAATATTTTTATCGCCGTTAAAATCGCGCAGACCCACTTTTAGTCATTATTTAGGTAAGATATGTCATTATTTAGGTAGCAAACATATTACGGACACCTTCGACATCATTCAAAGGAGCCACTTTAATCTAGATTAATTTCAAGATTACCATTAGATTAAATATTTTAATCTATGCCCATCTCTAATATATATATATATATATATATATATATATATATGTATGTATGTATGTATTAGAGCCCAACCGATATGGGATTTTTAAGGCCGATACCGATACAAATATTTGATGATTTAAAAAGCCGATATTCCGATATATCGGCCGATATATATATTTTAAAAATAAATTCCAGAAACACGTAACAAAACATAAACAGATTTCCCTAACATTAGTTATATGTAGTTATTTATGAGTCCTCGCTAAAATAATAGGATAATGCAGTGAACACACTCCACCGATGGGTCACACCGCGAGCGACATGAGCAGCAGGGGGTGCTGTGGCCGCTGGCCGCTGCCTGCCGTCGTCAGGGGGCGGGGCTTCAAGCAGCACTGCAGACATCAAGTTCGGTTCCGCCCATTGCAATATCAAGTTTGTAGTAGAGCTATTCGGCAGGCCGGCGTGACAAGCATGTTCAAATAACAATTTACACGTTTCCCCTGTTTATTATTTAGTAATCAAAATAACAGAAATGGAGATAAAGCATTATAAAGTGCAAAACACACTGCCGGCGCGTCTATGACACAAGTGCACCGTAGCACCCATAGGAATATTGTCGTCTCCAGAAGGAAAACAAAAGAAAAAAGTTTTCGGCGGCACTTGATGCGCGGCGACACTGTGAAATAGGACAGTGGCGTGAAGTGTAGCGGGTTGCTGCTTCGCGCCGACGCCGCTCATTTGCATAAAGTTAAACTAATTTCAACTCTCCGTGTCGCGCTGGACACTGCCGTCGTGCTGCTCGGCGGCAGCGGGCGCCGCGGCGGCAGCAAGCAGCACGACGCCAGTGTCCAGCGCCGCTCCTCGGCGTCGGCAGCGCTCATTGAAAATGAAGGACTGCCGGCTGCTTTTGCTGCTCATGTCGCTCGCGGTTTCGTCCATTTTTTAAAATATTCATTTATCGGCCATTATAAATGCCGATACCGATAGTTTGGAAAATGCCTAATATCGGCCGATAATATCGGCCCGCCGATATATCGGTCCGCCGATATATCGGTCGGGCTCTAGTATGTATGTATGTATGTATGTATGTATATATATATGTATATATGTATGTATGTATATGTGTGTATATGTATGTATGTATATATATATGTGTATATGTATGTATATATATGTGTATATATATGTATGTATGTATATATATTTATATACACTCACCGGCCACTTTATTAGGTACACCTGTCCAACTGCTCGTTAACGCAAATTTCTAATCAGCCAATCACATGGCAGCAACTCAATGCATTTAGGCATGTAGACATGGTCAGGACGATCTGCTGCAGTTCAAACCGAGCATCAGAATGGGGAAGAAAGGTGATTTAAGTGACTTTGAACGTGGCATGGTTGTTGGTGCCAGACGGGCTGGTCTGAGTATTTCAGAGACTGCTGATCTACTGGGATTTTCACGCACAACCACCTCTAGGGTTTACAGAGAATGGTCCGAAAAAGAGAAAATATCCAGTGAGCGGCAGTTCTGTGGGCGCAAATGCCTTGTTGATGCTAGAGGTCAGAGGAGAATGGCCAGACTGGTTCGAGCTGATAGAAAGGCAACTGTAACTCAAATAACCACTCGTTACAACAGAGGTATGCAGAAGAGCATCTCTGAACGCACAACACGTCGAACCTTGAGGCGGATGGGCTACAGCAGCAGAAGACCACACCGGGTGCCACTCCTGTCAGCTAAGAACAGGAAACTGAGGCTACAATTCGCACAGGCTCACCAAAATTGGACAATCGAAGATTGGAAAAACGTTGCCTGGTCTGATGAGTCTCGATTTCTGCTGTGACATTCGGATGGTAGGGTCAGAATTTGGCGTCAACAACATGAAAGCATGGATCCATCCTGCCTTGTATCAACGGTTCAGGCTGGTGGTGGTGGTGTAATGGTGTGGGGGATATTTTCCTGGCACACTTTGGGCTTATTAGTACCAATTGAGCATCGTGTCAAAGCCACAGACTACCTGAGTATTGTTGCTGACCATGTCCATCCCTTTATGACCACAGTGTACCCATCTTCTGATGGCTACTTCCAGCAGGATAACGCGCCATGTCATAAAGCGCGAATCATCTCAGACTGGTTTCTTGAACATGACAATGAGTTCACTGTACTCAAATGGCCTCCACAGTCACCAGATCTCAATCCAATAGAGCACCTTTGGGATGTGGTGGAACGGGAGATTCGCATCATGGATATGTATATATACTGTGTGTGTGTGTGTGTGTGTGTGTGTGTGTGTGTGTGTGTGTGTGTGTGTGTGTGTGTGTGTGTGTGTGTGTGTAACCTATTGCACATGCAGAGTAATCTAACAATGATGCCAGCTAGGCTAACCACATAAGCTAAAACATAAGTTGGTTAAGTAAACATGCTAACAGTGTGCAATGGTCAAATCTGAGGCAAACTTCCCAGAAATATAAAAGGAGAGACATCCTCATTAGTACAGGGGACAAGGGTAGAAATGTGGTGGCGGTGCAGGGTGTGGGTGCCACGCCGGCTACCAGCAAGGCCCGGGGCTCGGGGAGTGCAGAGCCAACGGTAGGCTGGGGGCAGCGCTAGGACTAGGACAGAATAAATCAATGACATCGCTCATTATAACGCTCATACACAACAATGGTACTAGCTTAAAAAAAATATCGCAAAGTTGGCATGGGTCATATCCATGGGGACAACACGCCTACTTCAAAGAATTATCAGCCCAATTGTCAGGCATTGTGTTCAGATTTCATAAAGAAGATTGGAATAAGATCAGAAACAGGAGCTTCACTTAAGAAATTAATTAATCTCCACACAAATCTCCACACACACACACACTCACACAAATCTCCACAAACACACACAGACAAATATCCACAAACACAGAATCTCTACACACACACACATACACACACACACACAAATCGCCACACACACAGACAAATATCCACACACACACACACACACACACACACACACAGCCAAATCTCTACACACACACACACACACACACAGATCACCACACACACACAAATTTCCACACACAGAGAAATACCCCCCCACACACACACAGACAAATCTCCAGACACACACACACACACATCTCCACACACATTTGCAGTATTGTATTTCCTGTCTTGGAGCGAAATACTTTTATCCATTAATATCTATGTACGCATTAAGAGATTGGTCTACACATTTACAGATCTATGTTTTACACATTTTCAAATCTGATTTCGCACACACAAACGTGTCCTAACCTGTTCTACTCAAACAAAGCGAAGTGGAACAAAGAAGTTTTGTTTGTGTCTTCATGAACGCCACTTCCGAGGGTACTTTTGCATGACACAAAAGCATTGGCGCGCGTGTGTGAGAGTGTGAGAAAGGGTAGAAATGTGGCTGGGGGGCTGGGGGCCACGCTAGGACTAGGACAGAATAAATCAAACAAACTTTATTTATATATTATATAGTCACGCTATGCTATGCCATGCCTTGGCATGTAGCCCGACTGCTAACGTAACGTTCTGCTTTCTTCTCTTCCAAGGTGTCGCGGCCTGGCTCATTTTCAGCACTTCCGAGGACATCCGATCGATCGGCGTTGGCAATGAGGAGAACAGGTATAGGCAGACAGAGCCATAATTCAATTCCACTTTCCTCGCCACATGACACTGGCGAACACCGCTCTCTACGCTTGGAAGCGTTGAGTAAAAATTAATCGACATCCTTTAACAAACTATATTTATCTTGTGTCTGTGGTCTGGTGTTGGGCAGTCAAATGCACCACAGCCTTTAATGCAAATGTGCATGCAAAAACATTTCCTGGCGTTCAGAACGGCGTTGAAGTGACACAATGCAGCGGGTAAAGTGAGATGAATTATGGCCCTTGTTCCATAAACAGGGACCTGACCATGCGTACAGCTGGTCCCAGCGCCATGGCAACCTGTGTAGGAACGCACACACTCTACTGGGCCCCGCATGCACAAGGATCCATATACCGGTGAGCAACAACATTTCTTTACTGGATAAAATAAATATTGAGATATTAAATACATTTAACTTTGGACTCATGTCTTGTCATCTTGGGTGCTTTGACGGCATTCATGAGAATGTATTTTTCATTAATGGGATCAATTTTAAGTCTAAGGCTATTTGTTTAGCCCTTTGAAAAAAGGGCTTTGCAGGCCCACATTAACACCACCCCTAACCCTGGGCCTTCTAAAGGCTAAAGAAAAACTCCCAAAACCCAGAGGGAAGAAACCTTGAGAAGGAACACAGAAGAGGGGTCCCTCCTTCCAAGGACAGAAAAAAAGTGTAATATGGGCTTAATTTAGGTTATTTTAAGTACTTTAGTACATAACACAATCTCATAAGTTGTCCAAGAGGTTTATCTTAAAGAAAACATACAATTGTAACATAACACTTTGTCAATCGCAGTGCTTCTTTACATTATTGCAACTTCATGTGCAAATCCATGAATTTTCATAAGTAGTATATAAACGAATTGCAATATGTTTATATGAAAAAGAAAACATGTTAGGGATTTTTTGTGGGTCTTTAAACTGTTTATTTTGTTTCATGTTTGTATTTGTTTTTTCAGGGTCTCCATGGATGCATCCCCAGAGGACCCCATCCTGGTGCTGAAAGGTCAGGGGTCGGTGTCGGGCCTGGCTGTTGATTGGCTCCACTGGCGGCTCTACTGGAGCGACCAGCATAAGGGGTCCGTTAACGTGAGCCCCCTGGACGGCTCGGCGCCACGGCTGCTCATCGGGGGCCTGGAGCAGCCCACCGCCATCGCAGTGGAGCCCTTCCTGGGGTAGGGCTGTAGACTTTAAGAATACCCTGACTTAATCTTTATACTTAATCTTAATACTCTTAGAAATAATTACCCATAGCAGGGCTCCAGACTAACTTTTTACATTGGTTGCACTGGTGCGCCTAACTTTTTCATTTAGGTGCACCAGCACATAATTTAGGTGCACCCAAAAATGTTCACCACGCCTCCACAATAATACATTTGAAGTGTTTTGTCAGTTCCATACACATTGGTAATTTCTTAACACATTATGTAAATTATTGTAAACAGGAATAAAGGTGCAGATAAATGTTTTTTTAAATTTAAATCACTGTACAAACAAGAAATCACAATAACCTCAATTGTGATGTTTAAAGTGCTTGACAAACTCAAATAAATAAATCTAACTCAAATAACTTAACAAAAGTGTGCACTGCCTTGAACAGACATCATTTTTTCAAAGCGGATTTACATTTAACCCGTTCTTTTTCATAAGGATGATCTGGGACTTAAATTAAAAATTTTGTAAAAGGTAGCTCTTGTTATATATATATATATATATATATATATATATATATATATATATATTTATTATTATTATTATTATTATTATTATCCTTTCTGACTCCTCTCACTGCTTCTGTTTGCCGCTGCTCTGCTGGCTGTTGCGTATGTAGAAGACTACATTACCCATAGTCCACACGGTGTGACGTCAACTGCCGGTGTTCGCTAGTTTTCTATTCAAAGTGTATTTTTAATATATTGAAGGTGTCGTGTGTCCAAATTCAACACTGCACTTTTCTGGGTCCTGATACATCCGCAGAGTGCGACGAACGGCCGTGTAGAGAATGGACAAGAGTATCGCAGACGGCAGACACACAGAGAGTCCTGCCTTATAGTTAGTTACACTGCAGACATCGCGTCTGCCGCAAAGTGTGCTCTCTGTTTACGACACATGTGACAGCTGACAAAATGAAGGATCAGGCTTAGCTCCATGCTCAATGTAGCCGTTACCGATCAGTAAAAAAATGCCTTGAACGGCCCAAGTCCAAGTCTTTGAGATCGGATCGGGACCGCATTCACCGAAAAACAATATCAGGGTCAGAGCCAATCAGAGGCAGAGTAGGGGCACGTCAGAGCCAATCAGAGGCAGAGTAGAGGCACGTCTTCACAGAACGCGGGTGGGGAAACAAAATAACGCTCCACACAGACAGCTTAATGTCAGGCGCACTGGTGCGACCAATGAAAATGTTTTGTCGCACTCGACAGATTTTTGGTCGCATGTGTGACCAAAATGGTCGCACTCTGGAGCCCTGCATAGATAAACAAGAAGCACCGCACCATTTAATTTTTTCAGCCCACCGAGTTAGCATTTAACAAAGTTAGCCAAAATCAATGAAAGCAGAGCGACTAGCCCAGTCACTGAAATGAGGGTAAAATACACCATGGTATAATCCTTCCTGGTACTTCCTGAATATGAAACTAATTTCACTTTGGTGCGGAAATGATCGGAATGCTTACTGTTGCTTTTTATTTATTTTTATTGTAATGGTAAGAACCTGTCCTCCGTAGTCAGATTGTGTCTACCCTACAATGCGAGCAAGACACGGGTATGACCTGTGAGACCTGGCACATCGGATCAAAATTTGACTTGGATCCCATCTGGGAGCGTCTACACCTGACAGTTAACACCTCCTGCCGGGATCCGATCACAAAATTCACATTGAAACGCCGGGCGTAACCGGCCCCAATGTTGGAAGTTTGATGTAAACCTAGCAAACCTAGTAACCCTGTTCGTATTGTGGATATTGGCACAGCGAGTTAGGCTCTCGACCAATCATAATGCGCGGATATAAATTTAGATACAATGTCAATAATGTGTATAATGTACCTGCCAGAAAGTAAATGCCGTTACTTTCTGGCAGGCTTCTCTTCTGGGCAGAGAGTGGCATCTTCCCCAAAATCAGCAGGGCTGGCTTGGATGGCCAAGACGTGGTGACCCTGGTGACTTCATCAATCCGCAACCCCGTGGCCATCTCTCTGGGTAGGTTTCCCAGCGAAAATTGTATACAGTGGCACCGCCAGGGGGGCCCCCACTGGCCCCCCCCCTCGCAAGTCACATATGTATAATATGCTTAGTATGCATAATATGCTTCTAGTTGATATTTTACAATAGGTACTATCCATTTAAACCAATAATGTACAACTGCATATGCACAATGCCAAATGCCATCTGACTTCCGTTGAGTAGGGCTTTTAAGCCGATATCCACATGAGATCAGCCAAGGACTTATTCGGATACCCCTCCACCCCCCCCCCCCCCACTGCTGCATAGCCTTTTTAGTGTGCCACCCCAAAATTAGTGTTGCCCCTTCTGGCCCCCCTACTTAATATTTTCTGCAGGCGCCACTGATTGTATAAGAAATTTGAATCTGTTTGCATTTTGCATGTATACAATTATTTGAGTGGCAGAACAAATGTAAGCTTCACAGATCCAAAAGAAACGTGTGGGTACTTCCTGTCAGTGAGGGATTGTGTTCTTGAAGGCTGGGCCCTGAGGTCTCTGTGTATTCTTGTAACGTTTCACCCCAGATGTGCCCCGCCAGCTGCTGTACTGGGCAGACCGAGACACGCGGACCATCTCCCGGGTCGACCTGGCGGGCCGACACCGCAAGACCGTGCTGAAGTCCAACGGCTACATGGACCAGCTCTCTGGCCTGGCTGTGTTCGAGGTACCAACCTAATATTAACACAACATGCTCATGCACGCACACACGCGCACACTTCAACCTGACCAAAAATTGCGTGTTTGCTTTTAAACTACAATCCAGCTTAGTCTCTTCCGCTCTCTGTCTGTATCTGTTTCTCTCTTTCTGTCTCTCTCTGTCTCTCTCTCCATGTCTCTGTCTCGCTGTCTTTTTTGTGTCTATTTCTCTCTCTCTGCCTGTCCCTCTTCCCCCCCCAGGGGCAGCTGTACTGGTCAGATGGAGGGAGTCGCTCCATCTGCAACGGTGACAAACACAATGGCAGCACTTTCAGAGTGCTGATGCAGACCCCCACCCCACCGGGGGGGCTGGTCCTCATCCACCCCCTCCTCCAACCCACCGGTAAAACACACACACACACACAAACACACACACAGCCTGCCTAGGGGGGCAGCCATACATATAATGCCCCTCCTTTCCCTGATCCCAAGAATAAACCACATCAGAAAATCAGGTTGCAAATGAACATTTATTTATCTGTTCAACAAAATGAACTTCCGACTGAAGTTACAAATAACAGACAAAGTAGTAAAGAAGTAGACAAAATGACAAACAACCACAACAGTTGAAGAGGGACCAACATAATATCCCTTCCTTGCTCAAACAACTACAGGTGAAAAGAGAATATCTAAATAAAAGTCTAGCCGTTCCGACCACTAAGCTTGTGGGACAGTTCATGTATTGTCTCACATGAAGGGGAACCATCACTCTTGCTTCCTCAAACCATTTTCATTTACAGACTTTTTTTTAAATTAGACCGAAAGAGAAGGCAAAATGGAGAAGGTAAAATGCTATAGACTTCGGTTTTTCACAAGACTAAAATAGTGTGATGGTTCCCCTTTAACACACCATTCATTAATTTCAATTTCTGAACTACAGGGTCTGACACACAGTGTCCAGAGCTGGAAAAAAAGCAGAAAAGTACTTCTGGCAGCTCAACAATGGCAGCCAATCCAAAACCAGTACACCAGTACACATCTATACATGCATGTCATCAGTCACAGCAAACTTGCAACTCACCGCATAAACACACACACAGGGCGAGAAACACAGCACATACACAAAACAGCAGCACCATACCATATGCACACACACACACACACACACACACACACACACACACACACACACGTGCCTATTCAAAGCATGTTGACTGCCACAATTTGTAATCAAATAAAAGTCCCTAGCCCCAGAAGATAATAAGGGCACATGGACAGCATTGCGAAGCCTTTTATTTGTTTAGGCAAAGCAACCTGACAACACAAAGGTTCTACTGCATAATAGGTTTTCTACTTTGTTTTCTCAGAAATGGCCATTCCTCAAAGCCCACCTGTGCACGTGTTGCCTGATGCAACATTTGCAGGGATCCTCTCGCTCATCGGTAACTATCAGCCTCTCTGGTGTGGGATGTTGATGTAGATCAATCTTCATCATAATCACAAAGTGCACTGCTGTGTTCCCTCAGTGTTCCTAGGTGCGCTGCTGGTGGGCGTGGTCACATGGTGGTGGAGGGAGCAGTCTACACCTGGTCTCCACCTTCAGACCATCAGCCTCAAAGAGTCCCAGGACCCCCTCCTACACAGAGCCCCCCTGGCCCCACACACCGGCACTGTCAAGGCAAGACACACACTCTCTCTGTCTCTGTCTCTCTGTCTCTGTCTGTCAAGGCAAGACACGCATTGATCAGTAATTGGCCTTAGCGAGACCAGAGTTTCAGAATCAACCGTAACGTATTGCTTTCTATTAGTCCTAGCGTATTACCAGGTAAATGTACGCGTTACTTGTCTCAACCAATGAGATCACCAAGCTGTGTTCTCTCCTCCTCGCTCCAGGAGACGCTGTTCAAGGTAGAACTGGACACAGACTGACCTCACCCTTTTGTGGGGGTGGGTGAAACGGATCCACCCCCTGACGGATCCCCCATGGTCACTCCTTCTCCCTTCGTCATCAACACCTCTAGGTGGGGGAGGAGGGCCCACCAGCACCAACCCCAGAGCACCTGCAGCTCCACTCGAGAGTAAACAGAGGAGCGATGGTTTTGTCGTCTGTGTGTTGTTGTTTTTTTCTCATTGCATTAACTAAGCCCTTATTAGTAGGGAGATGGAATATGTAGTCCAGGGGTCACTGCCTGTCATGGGGAAGACAAAACTTCGCCATTTCCTCTGCTACCTCCTACCCCTGGATGGTGGCCTGGTTGCATGTCACCTTGGCTGGTTGGCTTGGTTCTAAAGGACCAAGGGTCAGTATTGTGTAATAAGCTCTTCACCTGGCCCATGTTAGGTTAGTTTGCACTGTAGCCATTGGCACACTCGCTGGGATTATCCCTTCTTGTGCAGTACACTGTGCTGTCCTTATAGCCCCGTATAACCTACTCCTGCTGACTAACTGAGATGAATGGGGATTTAGGTCTAACGCATGGACGTGGGATATATATATATATAAAAAACAGCAATAAAACAGCAATCCAAAAATATTGGAAGATTGGAATTAGAATAACCGATATTAAGCTATCGTTAGTCTAATTCCAATCTTCCAATCTTTTTTTATTTGTGATGAATGAATTTTCGTTCCACCAATCAAGTATTCTACTTGATTTGACAACTGTGAAAAAAAAGAATTCTACCTACATTGCAAGGTATTGTAGTGCTTTCCACACAAGTGCTGGCCTTCGACGACCTACCTGCGGCAATAAACAATACAGTTGTTTACACAAGGTGCCTTTCATTCACACTACATGGTTCAACAGTGAGGTACAACAAGCTGGTAACTTGATAGAGGGGCTTAAAGCCTTGTGTAATTATATACTTTGGTCACATTCCACATTACACATCGGTCCGAAAAGCATACCGTCTCCTGCATCGACAGTCCAATGGATACAACAGTGTTGTATGGGACGAGATGTAACATAGTGTATACAATTCCAGAGAAAGTGATCTTTAATTTATATTTCATCCATCCCAATTGGGTTGAGATGCTGGGGCTGATGACTATGCAAGTGTTTTATGTTTTATTAAAATGCAAGAGTATTGGATCTCCTATGCAGAATGCTCTCAGACTACTGATGAGGCTAAAGATAACTGTGTGTCTGCCTGCCAGACTCACAGCAGTTTTCCTGGACTTCTGTACAGAAAAACATGCCCAAAGATAACCACACAGTCTCCTTTCCTGTCCTGAATTTACATTGTGTTGTGATAGGGGCTTCCTGCCTCATTAAACCACTGTAAACATGGATGTTACACAAACATGGAGAAAACTGTGTGAACAACGGTTGACCATAAACTTTGTGGCCATTGGTATTTTCCCAGATGCGACGGGTGACAAAACTTGTGTGTGTATATAATACGAGAGTGATCTTTTTTCCTTTTTTTCTCATCCACCCTAATTAGGTTGAGATATGCTGGTGCTGACGACTTATATTTTATGTTTTATGTTTTATTAAAATTCAAGAAGATTGATTCTACGCAGAATGCGCTTTTTTTTGTGACTTATTTATAAATGTCCCCCTTTTGACTGGATTGGCAAATGTCTTGCATTTTCTGGCCTTGCAATTTCTGCCTTTGTACTTTGACTACTGCTGAGGCTAATGATAGCTGTATGCTAGAGCTGCTGATTTTGAAGTTGGCTATTTATTTGTTAAATGTAGGGTTTATTTATTTTGGATGGCATTGGCGTTATTGTGACTTTGTGTTCACCAGAGATACAGTTCAAACTTCATGGTGAAAATAAATGTGATTTCAGATTTTTTTGTTTGGTTTTTTTGATTTGCCAATTAGATGCATCCTACAGGTTACAGACCTTAAATTGTTGCATACAGCGCAATAAAATGATGCTAATGTTACTCAAATGAACGAAACATGTCTAGATTAGAATTTTGATTATCATGTTTAGTCAGTAAAAGTAATATTTTTTTCTCGATTACTAATCAGTAAACAATTACATTTGAAACATCACTTTTCCACTATATATATAGTATCTTTTTTTGTTACTCAAATGATGTATAGTTTAGTACAGTTGTACCAGAAACGTGTGTGTGTTTTGTGTGTGTGTGTGTGTGTGAGGATCTCCACCACCATCACTTTTTTTATTCAAACAGGTTTGATGTATTATTGGAGCGACACATAAAGTGTACCTTAACAAGAAAGTGTGACTTAATGACTAGAGTCCGGTGTCAGGCCTGCAACATGAAAGTTTGGTAATTAGATTCATCTCCACAGGGAAATGGCATTATCCCAGAATTAGGTAGCAATAGTTTTTATTATTTATATTTATTTTCATGCCTTTTTTTCTGTTGGTGGTTGTCAAGTGCATAGTAGGACCCGATGCAGTATGAATGGGTCTAAATACGTAATTGGATTGTTGAGGTGTGGAAGGAATGAGGAAGGCCAAATGGATCCATGTCCTTGCGTGGCTTCACTCAGCTTCCTCCCCACAATACAATCTGCATTTTGTTTGTGTCCTAATCCAAGCTCTGCGCTAAATTACGTTCTTAAGGACAATTGGAAGGACACCAAGGAGATTATGGGGGCAGGCTAAAGCACCTGCTGTGACACATCAAATGCCTCCGTGCCCTTGTTTCTACAACACAGGAGTGCCCGCGACGAGAGAGGAAGCACAAGACTATCTTTGCCTTCGTAAAGGACCAACCGGACTAGAATTATGGTCACCGAGCACCTAGATAAACAGGAACACGACTGGCAACTCAATGGGCCATATGTGCCTGCCAGACTCCTTACTAACACATTAGCAAAATGCAATTGAGGCAGTTTTCCTGGACTCTTGCTTCCTGTCCTGGATTTACATTGTGTTGTGATAGGGGCTTCCTGCCTTTTTAAACGCTGCAAACATGGATGTCAGGGGGGTCCAGCTGTGGAGAAAACTGCGTGAACGTCGGTCGACCATAAACGTTCTGGCCTTTGGTATTTTGCCAAATGCAACGGATGACAAAACCTTTCCATTTTCCCAGCAAATCAGCGTCAAGGCATGGCACTCCATGGATGACCTGGACAGTCCTGGCACCAGAGTTAAGCGCTCCAAGCCAGAAGAGAGATTGCAGCAGACCGTTAATGTTAATGTTGGGGGTAAAGTTTTTCACATCCCCAAAGAGCTGGCCATCAAATATCCTCAAACACGGATTGGGTCACTGGCCCTCTGCACGGACCACTCAAAGCAACTCAGTTTGTGCGATGACTTTTCTGTGGTAAACAATGAGTTCTTCTTTGACCGCGATCCGGCCTTCTTCCACTACATCTTTCATTTCTACACTAGCGGGGTTCTGTGGGTGATGAGGGAAATGTGTCCCGTCAACTTTGAGGAAGAGCTGGATTACTGGGGCATGAGCTTACGAGACACCCAGCGCTGCTGCCGTATTCTGTTTGAGGAGAAGGTGGACGAGTTGAGGGACAACATAAAGGTGGAGGAAGAGCTGATGGCTGAGATCGAGGTGAGTTACGATCAGGACGGCTACAAGGACATGGTCTTTGGGGAAGCTCGTAAAGCCCTCTGGAATTTTGTAGAAAACCCTTTCTCTTCAACCCAGGCGAAAGCCTTCGCCGTGGTCTCCAACCTTTTTGTGCTCATCTCCATCGTGGCAATGACGCTCAACACCTGTGGAGGAATTGAGGAGTTACGCTATCTATGGCAGAACATACATGGAGTGGGTGGAGATCACCTCCATCGTGTTCTTTACCTTGGAGTACTTCCTGCGCTTTGTCACCACGTGTAAATGTAGACAATTTTTGGGGAGCACGCTCAACTTTTTGGACTTTGTGGCGGTCCTGCCGTACTTTGTGCAGATTGTGTGTGAGGCTTTTAGCGACACAGAGGACCCGGGTGCCCAAGAAGACCTCAGGACCGTGGTCAGTGTCACCAAGTTTGGCCAGGTGCTCAAAGTGGTGAAGCTCATGCGTGTCTTTCGCATCTTGAAGCTGGCTCGCCATTCCACTGGCATGCGGGCATTTGGCTTCACCCTGCGCCAGTGCTACCAGCAGGTCAGTTGCCTTCTCCTCTTCATCGCCATGGGCATCTTCACCTTCTCGGCTCTTTTGCATTCTGTGGAGCGAGACACCGAGGGCTCCCCGTTCAGCAGCATTCCTGATGCGTGGTGGTGGGCTGCAGTGAGTAGCAGTAGTTAATCTGAATCTGTTGGCTGCTTAAATGACTCACATGATTCACATTGCAACACATGTATATCATGTACTTTACATTTAGGTAATTTAGCAGACACTTTTTTGTTACAATATATAGATTTGTCAGAAGAAGGTGAAACAATATATCGTGGTCGGTACAGCAAGGATGTCAATAGAACAAGTTTCCATGGATTCCATGTGGTCTGTACTGTTCACACTGATCAGACTTCTTTTTATGAACAGCACACATATGGAACCTGATCTTTTCAAACCCAATTCGGCACACTTTCATATTCGTATTGGGTGAATAAACATTTATAAGATGTTTATTAAGTTAACTAGTGTACATTACTTAAGGGCTTTATTAAGACACACACACACCTGAAGGGAACTTTTATTTTGACACACCTACACCTACAGCATGTCTGCTGGCTCTTTTCTTCCTCAGGTAAGCATTTCGACAGTGGGGTACGGTGACGTGGTTCCCGTGTCCATCCTTGGACGGTTTGTGGCCTTCGCCTGCATCTCCTTTGGCATCATCCTCAACGGGATGCCTATCTCCTTCCTGTTCAACAAATTCTCTGACTACTATGCCAAGCTGAAGGCCCAGGAGTATGACCGCACCTTCATCCGTCGCCGCTTCCACCTCAAGAAGCGACTCCAACATAAAATGGCTGCGTGCTTCCAGGCAGCAGTGGAAGGCGATGGTCGGTATGAGTGCCCACACTGAGGGGTTTAAAAAAAGGACTTGGTGAGATTCCCCCTGTATAATCTTGACTTGAGACTTAAAACTTGAAAGAAGAGATCCTACCCAAACTAGTCTAGCTAAACGGATGTAGGTTGTTGGTATAAGCCTGCCATTGGGCGACTGAAATAGTTGCCCGATAGCAGACTATGGGAGGGCTTATACCTTGTACACCTCCCTTCCACCATCTGCGCATTACCATTTTCAAAGTCCCCCTTGCTACGTGAAACAATAACAACAACTTCCGAGCAACCTACATGCTGAAATTTGCCAGGGCTCGTCGGTGTATTTTTTGTCCCCCATGCCAGAATGATAGTGAGTACAGCCAGACATTTCTCCAGCGCTGGCACAGCGCTAAAACAAAGTGTGGAGATAGAGATAGAGCCTTAGGAGGATGGACATTGTTGGTTTTTAATCATTACAAGAAAGGACACATCAACAGAACCATTCAGAGCATGTGACGTATGTGTTTATAGCTGGTTTGACTGATTGACTGATTAGACTTTGGGCTGGGTGAGGCTGCATACCTGTGATGCGGAGCAATCATGGCACCCAGGATAAACCAGCCATCACCACACTCAGGAGAGAGACACTGTCATGGCAGCATGTACCATCTGCTCAGCAAATACCATCTTGCCATCTCCAATAAATGCATCTTCAATGCAACATCTACCTGTGTCTTGTGTCGGAGGGCCCCAGTAAAAGCCACTAAGGTGGCAGTTGCAACTGCCGCAGGTCATTACCAGTGCTGACCAGATGAGACCACCAGTAATAGTAGAGAGACTAGTAGAGTAATACTAGGTAAAGAATAGCCACGCCATTAGTCAATCTGTGCTACAGATGCTGAATACAAATATTCACTGATGATCATTGCTCAAATGTTTATCTCCTAAATAAATTTAAACGATATAAAACATAAAATACATGAAAAAATACAAATACAAAAGATAGAATAAACTATTATTTATTTGCCACCTCGAAAGGACAAGCACAAAAAATTAGTTACCCATTTCTGGTTAAACAACTTTTGTTTTAAGGTTTGATGTTTTAAATAACTTTTAGATATTAAAACATCTGACCTGACAGACCTCCACAGCATGTCCGTGGGCATCTGCTTAACAAACTTCAATGTCCTTAAGTAACTGTGTGGACAAGTTGACAACACAAAGTAGCAGTCTGCAGCTTTGTTCTCCTCTCAGAATCGCTAGCGGTGTGGATTCTTGTGGGGTCCAGCCAGGTTAAGCTTTTCATTTCTTCTGCCTGTCAATGAATGCATCCAAAATAAATACACTGCACATGTGTATGCATAAGATCTCAATTTCCTCTTTGAGTTTTGAGTATGTTAACTGCGATGTAACATTGACAACGACTTAGTCAAAAATATGAAACTTTGCAGAGGCCTTATAGAAGGACTACAGAGTTGATGATTTGCTTTTTTCCCGTTACCTCACCAAAGGGTCAATCAGACAGTGAACATCTGAAAAAAAGATTTTAAATGATTTAGGCTACCTCAGAATGTTTAAGTGCCTTGTTGCGTTCAAGTTCAGCGTTGTGCATGAACTCGCTAAAAGAGCGGCGTTCATTGAACGTGCTCATATTTTCAGAGCTGTGCTTTTTCTCTGGGCAAACAGCAAGTCAGGAAAATAGAAAATCAAACTGAATGAGAATGACTTACCCATTGTTTACTCAATGTGCACTTTTTTCTTGGCTTTTAAAAGTAATCTTGATTCTATAGTAGTATACAGTAATTAATTTAGTTTGGGCAGTGGCAGTGATTGGGGTGGGGTGGATGGGTAGGAGGAGCTTCTACTGAGAAAGAATAGAATATAATTAAACAGTTCATTTTCTGGGACTGTGAATAGTTAAAAATGTAAAACTGTGAACTAGTTTATTATTATTATTATTATTAACACTGTTCCAAGTTACATTTAAGTTGGTTACCTGACACGCTTTAAATGAAACATGACTAGGCCTTGATTTTCCACATACATGTTGGAACAGCCTTGTGGTTTATTTACTTATCAACATGACAAATGCCATTGAGATGAGTAATTGAAAGGTTACTTTAAGGTGTGTGTGTGTGTGTGTGTGTGTGTGTGTGTGTGTGTGTGAGTGAGTGAGTGAGTGAGTGAGTGAGTGAGAGAGGAGAGAGAGAGAGTCCTTCCCTAAAAAAAAATTGGCTTTCTGAAAAGGTCAATTAAACAAAGTTGTCTGAAGTGTCTGGTAACCTGGCCGAAGCTAAGACGGCCTTTGGGCCCTCGCCTCGTTGCTGTTTAATTTAAGTGATTGCGACACGTGACGCAGAGGGGCTGCGGAAACCCAACACTAGAGGCAAGCTACGCCCCTGCAGCAGGCAGGCGGTCCCATGACATCCTATAGTCGTCGGTTATTGCTGTCAGGGCGACTTTAAACGTTGTGTACAGTGGACACACGGCCAGTGGAGGATATCCTTTAACAAGAAAAAAAAAGAAGAAAAGAACAAAATAAGGTAAGTAGGCTAGTTCTGCACTTTTCCATGTCGTATGTATAGTCCTCACTTGAGGAGGCTAACTTATTAAAATGGTACTTGCGCACGTTTAACATTAGAGTGCATGGAGGGAACAGATGTACGGTGATCTGCCTAATGTCCACATTGTTTTATCGGACTATTATCAAGCTAAATTAGCGCAAACTATAAAAATGAAAACCTGGCTCACACAGCAGATGCCCCGTCGACGTTGTCAGGAAAATCGCACAAAACCGTTAACATTGTCTCATTAATGGTTCAATTAGACCCGAGCACCGAGCAAAAGCAACACATTTAAAATAGCTTTCATTTAGGACACGTGTGTGTGTGTGTGTGTGTGTGTGTGTGTGTTTTCCAAGCCTGGCTCTCTCCGGGTTCACACACCGAGCGGACCAGTGAAGCAACAGGCCTGCATGAGGAGTAACGAACCGTTACCTGCGCGCCTCGGAGCCGCGAGCCGCTTCAGATCAGACCCGTTTAGTCACATGTCCTTAGCAGTACAGGATAATTATATTATATAATATTATAATATTATAATATATATATATATATATATATATATATATATATATATATATATATATATATATATATATATATATATATATATATATATATAGCCTATTGTCATTTATAATATGGAGGAGGTGTAATTGGACCCCCGCTCGTTCAAGGAAGTGTGTGGTGAAGCACACAGGCGGATGCATTTTATGACAGACGCAGCAGTTAATGTTAAGCTAAAAGTTTTTTGCCTACAACCTTATTACGGGCCTCATTACAGGTTATTTTTTTGTTATTTTTGAAGAAGGCGGTAGGAAATCGACTAATAGGCCTAAGCTACATGTTTTTGTGAATAATGTCATTTTATTGTCGTTTTGATATGATCATTAGGGACACAATGACTCAGGTACATCTAATCAGATAATCGTGGAGGTGACGTGGAAAAAGACACACACACACACACACACACACGGAGGGGGGGGGGGGGGGCCCAGAGTCAACACAAAGTCATGTAAAGCAAACGTGACTGACCAATTCCAGCGGATGGAATGATTAAAATGTTAAACTAAAATGTGTAGGAGACAGTAAATACGGAACTGCAGGGAGGGTCACAAGATGAGGAAGTGTGTGTGTGTCCAATTTTCAGTCATTGCATTTTCTCTACCATTGGTTTTACAGTTGAACTCATTTTCATTTCATTTTGGTGGTTAACGCTGCTTCCTGTTCTCGCTGGCTTTACTTTTTCTCTCTCTCTCTCTCTCTCTCTCTCTCTCTCTCTCTCTCTCTCTCTCTCTCTCTGTCTGAGGGTCTGACAGCCCAACTTATTCCACCCAGACTCTGCAGACATGACAACAGCACGGCTTGCCACCCTATATTTTCCATTACTCCTGCGCTATGCAACAGCGTGACGTGGCCGGCATCACCAGGCCCTGTTCTGTTGGCTCGGCGTCCACTCCTCTTGGACGCTCCTTCCCTGCCTCTGTTCTTCTGCAGCTGTGCTGCAACCAGCTGTGTGGTTGTGTTTGGCTTGGCATTGAGAGCATGACTGCAACAAGCGGCATGTTTTCCTGGAACCGTGTAGGATTTGATATAAGATTAAGATTAAGATTTACTTCATTAATCCCACATTGGGGAAATTCTTTTATCACTCAACCATTTTTACACACACACACACACACATAGGCCTGAAATACATGCACACACACAAATACAGACAGGCCTAATAGACATGCAAGGAGAGATGGTGGAGTGATCGGCTGCCACGTAGCGGCACCAGGGAGCAGTTAGGAGCCTTGCTCAAGGGCAACTCGGCAGGGCCCAGGAGGTGAACTGGCACCTCTCCAGCCACCAGTTCACACTCCGTACTGTGGTCCGTGCTGGACTTGAACCCGGCGACCCTCCGGTTCCCAAGCCAAGTCCTCTACTGCATAAATCGCTTTAAATGGCCAATATCATTGAACTTTAAGTCAGTGTAAACCAAAGGGAAATATGTGTTTACACTTTAAATCTGTTATTAACCACCCAGCCAAATTTGAATGATTAAGAAAGTCGCCAAGTATATAGAATTTGGATTCAAAATCGTGAAAAAACCCCATTATTCTCAGGTCTGAGACGCTGGGGGTCCGCTGAATGCGTGCTGAATAGATGAGGTGATTTGTTTTCTAAATGAATAACTCGATAAGCCAATTCACATGGTATAATTAGTCGAAGTTTAGTGCCTAATTTACTTACCATTTAGTCCATTATCGTGTGTGTGTACTTTAATATATTCATTATATAGCTTATTTACTTTCTTTTTTATATATGAATACCTTTTTGTATATATATTATGTATATATCCATTATATATCCATATCCATACATTTTGCCCTATGAAAATGTTCCATTGTTATTTACTGGTTTTGTCTGCAGAGTACCAAGGATGACGAGGACCAAATGCTGCAAAATCCAGGCTTTCATTTTGATCGGGGTCCTGTGCATCATGTTCCTTATCTGGTTCGAACCTGGTCTACCCAATCAAGTCACCACGAGTCACACAGGCTCATCCAATCCCGTTCAGCTCCTCAACAAAGCCACCGTGGGACCCGAGAGGTCACCTGCCGTCTACAGCCGCTCTCTCTACTTCTGGGACGACTGTCATCGGAACCTGTCCGCAGCCAACGTCACGGGCTTCTCCACCTTACCGGGTCACCTACAGAACTTCCTGTACTACCGGCACTGTAAACAGTTCCCCCTGCTGCTCGACTTGCCCCACAAATGTGGCGGGGCGGACGGGTCCGCCGATGTCTTCCTCCTGCTGGTCGTCAAGTCGTCTCCCGAGAACTACGAGCGGAGACAAGTCCTCCGGGAGACCTGGGCCGCGGAACGGGAGCACAGGGGGGCCCGGATCCGCCGGGTCTTCATCTCGGGGACGAAGGGCGTCGACTTTGAGAAGCGCCAGATGAACCGCCTCCTGGCGCTGGAGCACAAGAAGCACGGAGACATCCTCCAGTGGGATTTTGAGGACTCCTTCTTCAACCTGACACTGAAGCAAGTCCTCTTCCTGCAGTGGATGGAGGGCCGCTGTCCCCAGGCGCGCTTCCTGCTCAACGGCGACGACGACATCTTCGCCCACACAGACAACATGGTGGAATTCCTCCAGGGACATGACGGTGGCCGGCACCTGTTCGTCGGCCACCTCATCCAGAATGTCGGGCCCATCCGGGAGCGCGGCAGCAAGTACTTTGTTCCCGTTCAGGTGCAGGAGTCCGAGTCGTACCCGCCGTACTGTGGCGGAGGGGGCTTTCTCCTGTCGGGCCACACGGCCATGGTCATACACAACGCGTCCAAGTCCATCACCTTGCATCCCATCGACGACGTGTACATGGGCATGTGCCTGGCCAGGGCGGGCCTCAGACCCATCTCCCATATGGGCGTAAGGACAGCAGGGCTACACATCCCCTCGTCGAGAGTGGGCCGCCACGACCCGTGTTACTACAAGGACGTGCTGCTGGTGCACAGATTTCTGCCGCACCAGATATACATCATGTGGGACCAGGTCCACGACCCTGCGCTGAGGTGTCGGATGAAGTGAACTCAACTCCGCTGTGCCTTGAGACTTGAGGCTCCCAGGCACACAATAATGACAATGGTAGGAATTGTGTGTATTGGTATCCGGTAATGGTAATATATACAATAATATATAATAACGGCACACTTTCATTTTAAGTGACAATGTTTCAAATGGAATAGATTTTAAAAGAAAATAGTGGTGTTAAAAAAGGAAGATATTACTGTATAACACAAAGGGAACTATAAATGTTTTGTATACCGAGGTGCCTTATGTGGGTGTGTGGGTGGAGTGTGTGTGTGGTGATAACGGGTTTATCCTGGGTGCCATGATTGCTCTGCACCACAGGTGTGCAGCCCCACCCAGCCCAGAGTCTAATCAGTCTGACTCAGGCCAGGTGAGGCTGTAACAGCTATACAGCTATCAACAACACACACTCCACAGTGGGTAACTTCTCTGGTGGAGGACTGTTTTTTTCCTACTTTTTCCTACCATCTGAAAAAAATGTTTTTCCTGCTGCTTAGAATTAAAAAAGACAGGGGAAGTGACATTCTTCACAATCAATAAAGTTTAAATAATATATTTTTTAATTCTGTCTTGGTGTTATTTGGTTACTGTACTGTTTGGCTCATTTGAATAATATATCAAATGTCTTGCAGTAAATGACTTAAGACCCAACATCGACCCAGCCCCAATCTGACCCTAACCCTAGACCTAACCCTAAACCCAGTCCCAACCATTTCTACCATTGTCTATGTTTATGGCTAAGGTTTACCCTAATGCGTGAATAATGCGTATGAAATCTAAACTAGCATTCGAGATGTGAGTGGAGATACAGTTCACTGAACCTGATACAACACGTGTATAAGCGGTCCAGCACCTAAATATATGAAGATATATTTAGGTGCTGTTTCTTGAAGATACCCAGTGGCGTGATGGGAAAGGTATTAATAACCGCAGTATCATAAAATGGAAGTATGCGTATGTATGTCAGTGTGTACAGTATAACAGCTATGCTGGTTTACAATTAGCGACACATTTGGTCGATGTTATTGAGGGTAATGGTTTAAAGATAGCCAGTAGGTTTAAATAAAGACAGTGGTGACCTACATGAATATGGAATAAAATCTATATGCATGATCTTATGGCTGTAGAGGGTAGGTTTAGGAAGTATACCCTAAGTGATTTGTTGGCAAACATAATTAGGGGGGGGGGGGGGGGGAATTTAGTCTTCCCTCTTTAATTATGGGCTGGACTGTGCAGTTGTTGTTCCATCGCTGGTGGTAACCGGGGAGACAGTTCATTATCTCTTTACTATGTCACCATAGCAATACACTCATTAGGCAGGTCATTTACTTCATTCAGACAGGACATTTCCCGTAGCCACTAAATAAATGAATGAAGAAACTAAAGAAGTGAACAGAACTGAATTTGGATTTTGTTGTGCACATACACAGGGTCTGCAAAAACAGTAAAGCTCAATAAGCAATACACTGTTGAACAAAATGGTACAACTATTACATAATTTAGGCTGCATAGAATTATAATATCAGGGATGTGTTCTCTCTCCCTTACTTTTTATCCTTTATAAAGACATGTGCAAGAGTGTCTATGAAAACAGGCACATTTTTTAAATTTGCAAACGATACCGTCATTGTAAGTTTGCTGCACAATAATGAATCCAGCCATGGTCCAGTCTTGGAGGATTTTATCAGGTGGTGCGATCTTTCTTTCTTGGTGCTTAATACATCCAAAACAAAGGACATGATTATTGATTTCAGAACTCAGGCTCCAATCCATGATCCCACAGTCATTAAGGGCCAATCTGTTGAATGCGTGGACAATTACAAGTATCTCTTGGGATTGTCATTGATGACAAACTGACTTTTAACAAGAACTGCGAAGCAGTATGCAAGAGGGGACATCAGCGAAAACCTTGAACCTTAATAACAATATAAAAATAAAAAAACAGTGGACCTTAATCCAAGTCCCTTAATCACCGTTGTATTATTGGTGCTCAGCAAATCATGTTTATATGAATCGGTGTAGCAGTGGATCAGTGTAGCAGTAGACTAACCACACGCCACATCCGTTGCTTTTGCTGGGGCCCTCCGAGACAGGACAAATGTCGATGTTGGTTTAAGAAGTATGCGTTTTTATTGGAGATTGCAAGATGGTATTCGCAGAGCAGATGTCATGACAGTGGCTCTCCTTGGGGCTGCCCCCCACTAGAGATTTTCATAGCCACCATTTCAAGCCGATGGTCGACTAATCGTCGCACTTTTAATGTCATTATTTCGATTTAATTTTTGGGGCATCAGAGATTGGTTTGAGTGTTTGAGGGCGAAAGTGTTATAACAGAAACACTGTTCACCTTGTGCTACTTTACAGATAATGCAATACTGTAATAATCAGCCTTTAAAATATAATTTTTACAAGCACAAGCACGAAGCGGGCCACCTATTACACTTGTCTATCCTGGGTGCCATGTTTGCTCTGCACCACAGGTTTGTAACCCCACCCAGTCCAGAGTAATCAATCAGACTCAGGCCAGGTGAGGCTGTAAACCAGCTATCAAACACACACTCCACACAGACGGTGCGAGGAAAAGCAAACACAACACCTTCGATCAGCAACCTTTTATTGAGATAGCTAGACCACCACATTTAAACACACACACATACACACACACATTGCAGTGTGACTCTGAAACGTGGCATAGATCCTGGTTTCTATAATTATTCTACTGCTTTTTCTTGCGTTTATCTACACTTATTTTGGTGATCCAGGGGTCCATGGAAAACACACATTTCATGTCATGTTGTGGTTCCACTGCCTCTCCTCCTTGCATAATATGGGTCAGAGCAGAGTCATAATTCACCTCTGTCTGCAACACCTACCCTCTAATGAACCCTTTACAGGTTGCTACCTCACAAATACTCGTTAGGTACAGGAATAAGAAAGGAAAGTTCTTAAACATTTTCCAATACTGTTATTGTTATTACAAACATTAATACATTTCGTGTCTCTCTTAAGAATGATTTAAACATGAATTACAAAAAAAGAAAGATGAGAAGTATTTGTAATATTGATTGTCTATATATTATTATATTTTACAGTATATGACAGCTCACATAGTCCCTTTAGCTGAGCGTGTATTCCTGGGCAAGGCGGTCCATTTGGTCGGTCAGGGAGGAGAAACATGGCCTGTCCTCAGGGCTGTAGGCCCAGCACTGCTTGATCAACATGTACACCTGCAGGTGAGGGAACATGTCGTCCAGTTACAGCAGGAACATCATATCTCCATGGAAACGCATGGATAAGTAAATACACGATGAACTGTATTCCAAAAAGTTATAAGAGACAGATGAGAGAAAATTAATTAATTTCATACAGGGGATTGAGGTGGGCCAGAAAATGATGTTCATAAGCTTATAATCATACATTGAAATAAAATGGATGTAAGCAAAAATAATAAATTAAAGAGCAAGTAGATTCAAATAAAATAAATACATAAAACAATAAATCAGTCAACGTCACTTCTCAATGTTTTACCATCAGCTCAATAAACCAATCAAAAGAGTTTGCGGTTGAAGCAACCAATCACCACGCCCCCCCCCTTCTCACCACACCCTGGATGGGCAGTTGACTCACCCTGGAGGGGCAGTCGGCAGGAGCTGGTAGCCTCCAGTTGTCCTTCAGTACAGTCAGCAGGTGCATGGCGATGGACAGACTCTGTGTGTTGCTGCTGATCCTCTGCATGTACAGCTTTAAATCACAGCATAATGGGTCAGACCTACAAGCCCTTGTTTGTGTCCTAATAGACCTTTTTCACAGAGGTGTCATCGTAAAGGACAAACGCTCATAACATTAATTATGGGCCTGCTCCTTTTATGTACCAGGGCACGGGAAATCGACCACACTAGTGAGCAGTGGTGTATAAAGAACTAGAAAGTCATACTTGAGTAAAAGTAGACATCTTAGTTGAAAGTGACTCTGGTTAAAGTAGCTCAAATTTAATTTACGCTACTTAAGTATCAAAAGTATTTATCTGGGTTAAAATGTTCTTAAGTATCAAAAGTAAAAGTAGAAAAGTACAAAGACTGTACAATATAGGTAAACATTTGCGGTAACTATGGTCGGGTGTTCGTCTTCGGATGTCATCCACTAGCAGCACTACCACTAGCAGATGAGGAGGATGCTACACTACTGCTAGTGGGTGAGGAGGATGCGTTCATACTGCTGCCTTCGCTGTAGCTTACGGACATGCGGTTGTGATTTACCAGCAAATTCTATTTGGGCTTGATGTGCCTCAACTTTCAGTGAGATCGGCAGTTATTCGCAAGCATACGCAACATGCTAAAAAGTACAGAAGTCTGTAAAGATAATCCATTAGCACGATAACAATTATTTTCTGATTTTATTTTGCAGTGACCAACAATGAGTCCACTGCAAATGTATTAAGGTAAAATAAAAAATGTGTATGTAGTAAAGTAAAAAGTCGGCAGAAATATAAAAACTAAGTACTGTAACAAAGTATTTCACACAGTTTGGATGTCTGTGGTCATCATGAATTAGCTGCCCAAATGATCCATCTTCTCTTTAGATACTTTGTTACTTTGTTATACCACTGAGGATAACACACATTGACCATTGCTGGTGCTTTGACACACAAATGAAACATCTGCCTACCTATCCAATGCTAATGTTGTGGGCTGCACCTGTGTTTTCCCTGTTATGACAGCTCTGTGAAAAGGGTCCATTGTCAAGTTTACACATCCAAGGGATTTTTTTTCTGATACATTGGCGGAGTGAAGAAAAGGATATAAATACACAAAAAAAACACATGGACATGAATATTAATTAATAATAACAATATAAAAATCAATAAAAAAAGACAAATGAAAGGTGGGAAAAAAACAGAGTGGACTATATTTGTCATGTTTGCCTCAAGGGGACTAGGCTTTTTAAAGAGACCGACAAATTGATGAGCAAATATAACTTTCTTTACAGCAATTATTGATATAACTTTTGGCAGGCTTAACATTTGAACCAATGTCATCTTAACATGCCCCCTTCCTCCTTGCACACACACACACACACGATTTGAGAGTATTGTTTGCAATTAAGTCAATTCCCTCTTTTTGATTCATCCTGTGCTTACACCAGCTTTACTTGGACATAAATCAGCCGATATTATGGGTCAAAACTTCTGACACTGCTAGAACTTAGTCGGAGCCTATGACTCTGTGGATCGGCTGGCAGTGGGCCATCCTGCCACATCGACCTTTTAAACTTAATTTCTCGGTTGTTACAATGGCCAATTTGCAGTCAACATCGCACAGTGTGTGTGGTGTCCAGTAGACAGGCTGTGACAGCCATGTCACGTTGTCTTTGACCACTTACTGTTTTGGGGTTGTGATGCCTGTTGCAGTAGGAGAAGAGCTCGTGAAGCAGCACACCGAAGCTCCACACGTCAGACTTGTGGGAGAATTTAGACTCTAGGATGGACTCAGGAGCGTGCCTGGGACAGAAGAACAATAGGGTTAGGACTTTCAGTGCTTTTCTATAAATAAAGTGGATTAGAGAATATAGAATGCTGCTACCAGAAGATGGGGCTTTCTCCTGGTTGTGTGACGTGGTAGTACTCCTTGTCATACGGGATGATTTTGGTCAGACCAAAATCTGCAATTTTGACCAAGGACTCATTGGCTACCAAGATGTTCCTGGCAGCCAGGTCGCGGTGCACGTAGCGCATGCTCTGAAGGTACTCCATGCCCTGGGGAAAACAGTCAGTTATTTACAAGAACAGATGCGCTAATCACAGTTGCAATCTCAAAGGGCTTCACAGACAACATTATATGACACCCCCCCAACCCTATGCACTCTAAAGTCAGAACTCCCTTAATTATTCAGGAAGAAACCATAAGGAACACAGAAAGAGGGATCCCTCCTTAATATATGATAGGCATCATGGTAGCATAACAAGCAAAACAGAGTTAGTAAAATTAATTTGTTAGAAAATATCAAATTAGTCCATGTGGTGGTGTAGAAGTGGTGGCTAGGTCATCATGGACAGACATTTCCAGTTCACAGTTGTGAACTGGTGACAAGTTATTTCTTGTTCAGTTATAAAAGTATGCATTGTCTGCATAGTCTGTGTGGCCCACGGTGCCATTGATACTGATAATGCATTCTGGGATTGCAAAAATAATCAATAATGTTTTCCAATAAAACAAAGGTATAAGTGTGGGTCGTACTTTGCAGATCTGCGAGGCGAAGAGCAGCATGAGCCTGATGTTGATGCGGGAGGAGTTCTTCTCCAGGTAGCCGATGAGGCTGCCATAAGGCATGTACTCCATCACCAGGCTCATACTGAGACGACCTGACGGATGAGACAGAACGCTTCTCACGGTGAGGAGTGACAGAACAGACACGTCGGAAACACCTGCTATTTACATTTTAAGCCCAACACTAAGAAAAAGTTAGAAAAAAAAGCCCAAATCCCTTTAGCCCAATTCTACACAAAGTTCAAGTTTTTAGACATTCTTGTACTGATCTGTAAAGGTGGAGTAGCCTAGGCCTAATGCATCTAGTTAGGCTACCTAATAAACATGAACCTAAACATTATATATATATATATATATATATATATATATATATATATATATATATATACATAACATGACATTGACCTACAAAGTAAAATTGAATTACAAATTTGAGGTTTATTGATATTTGGGGATTTGTTAGGCTATTTGTAACCTGGATCCAGCAATCCTACTATGTACGAAGTTCTGGGGGGAGACAGCACAGAGCATGCAATGAACAACATACACCAAGGAGTTTGTTGTTTACCGGTGCTGTAGCACACCCCCCTGTACTGAACAATGTAGTCACAGTGCAGAACGCTGAGGGTATGGATCTCCTTGGTGAAGTCATCCAGGGATGAGTGCTTGTTGGGCTGCAGCTTCTTCACAGCCAGCAGCTCGCCCGTGTTGTCCCCCAGGGGGTCGTAGCGGCACAGCTCCACGCTGCCGAAGTTCCCCTGGGAGCATGCAAGGGTAAAGTTAAAGTCCCCGGTCACCCAAATTGGTCATTTTTCTTCAATTTAGGTTTGTTTTAGTGTTGTGTCGCAATCCAGTGTGCATAGTCAAAGTGATAGCAAATGTTTTCCAGTTAATTTGTAGGTAAACACATTAAAAAACAGTATATCTCTGTTACTGGATGTTAATTAAGGTGGGATATCTACAATTAGGAGTGACCTTACACCTAATTGACCAATGGTGCTTATCAATTCCTGTCTTTTATGAATGATATGTGGCTTGTGCCTTATCTTCATGCAAGAAGGGGGAAAAACTCATAGCACTCATTTAACATTTTATTTAATTTTATTCACATGCTCTTATTTCATTTGTTTTTTTCACACGCACAATAACAGTGACTTATAATAACAACCAAAACTTCTGAGTCAAAAAAAGAAAAAGAAGAAAATTGGTTTAATTAGCCTAACATCAAAAAGGGCCTTGTGTGACAACAGAAAATCGATATAAATGAATAAAAGGGACAGGACTTAGTTGCCAGAAATGTTGCTTTCAAGAGTCAGTCTAAGGGAATGATTTCATGCAAGGGATCTGTACATCAAATAAAACATTAAGTAGACCATGTCATTTATGTCAATTGTACTTGACAGTAGCACCATTTCGGCCAGTGTCTCACTAATAAGCGAACACTCTTTTATAGTGCTTGATTTTAGATCAACCTCTGATAGGGTAGAGGGACACTCTTTACTGCAAAACCGGCAGAAAGTGTACCAAGACGTGTCCTCTTCTTTGATTAATCTCCTTTCACAAGAACTTATATTTCACTATGTAATTTATTTTCTTTCTTTCTTTTTTTCCCTGTTCACTCTTACATTCCATTGAACTTGAATTTAATCGGCTATTTCCAGTTTTTCATATTCATTGACAAATTTCCTGTGGCATTAAAGGGGATGTTTTGTAAGCAGGGGTGGACTGAACATCACGAGCACCGGGACAATTCCCGGTGGGCCGACCGATCTGTGGGCCGAGAAGGATTCATATTTTGTTAAAGTAGAAAAAGGTAAAATGATGAAGCCAGAGAATGACCACTGCTAGCCCCCCTCTTCCGGCCTATTGGTCTATTCCTCTAGGCACCGCCCCTGGCCTACCCCCATCCCTGGCCCCACCCCCTGGCCCAAACTCATACATGCTTGCTGCTACACCCTCGCCAGACAGAGAGAGAGAAAGACAGCGAGTGGCTGTTGGTTTGGTCTGTTGGGGACTTAAGTTGTCTTTCATTCTCACTTTTCCAAAAATTAAAGTTTAAGTCAAAATGGAAAGCCAAGGTAAAAAACGTAACCTAGGCGGTGCCCAGAAATTGAGAGCCAAAAAGATTAAGTCTCTCAAAGCTGATGCAGCTAAATTAACTCACTTGTTCTCTAGTACTTCTAGTGTCTCGATTCAAGATTTATTATTTAAGGTTTATTGCCATGCCACCTTAGTGGTTAGGAATTTACCTCAGTATGCGCTCATGACATAAAAGCAGTAAAAACAGGAACATCAAGCACAACCTAAAAAGACACACATAAATCAAATATATATAAATATAAAAACACACATTTTCTGATTAACTGTGTGTGCTCTGTAGTAGTGTCATCTAATGTGTGTTTGTGTGTTGAGTGGTTTTCTGTTGACCCTGTACTGAGGAAGCGCTGCATACTTCCTCTGATTTTGGTGATGATTGCAATATATTTGGTTGTCCCTTTTTGTTCTTAAAAAGCCTTGACCCCTCAGTGTGTATCACATTTTAGACCTGTTTCCAATCTGCCTTTCCTTTCTTTCTAAGGTTTTAGAAAAAGTTGTTTTTATATTTTTTTAATTACAGTCCTTTCTTGAGAATAACTCTGTTCTTGAGAAGTTCCAATCTGGGTTTAGGTCTCGGCACAGCACCGAGTCTGCGCTGTTAAAGGTGCACAACGATATTGCTGTCTGTGGATGCCAAGTGCCCTGTTGTCTTAGTGCTGCTTGATCTCACAGCAGCCTTTGACGGTGGACCATGCAGTCCTCCTGTCACGTCTAAGTAATTATGTTGGCATCCACAGCACTGCATTAAAGTGGTTTACGTCTTACTTGTCCAGTAGAACCTTCTCCGTTATGGTTGGTGACCTGGGGCCTCATGTACGAAGTACGCACAAAAACGTGGCGTACGCAAAAAAAATGGCGTTCCACGCTCACGTTCAGATGTATGAAACGTGAAATGACCGTGGAAATGTGCGGTGCCTCACGTCAACTTCATGGCTGGCGTACGCACGTTTCTACAGCTATTGTTCCTTTGGCGACACTTATAGGTGACGCTGGGAAACTGTTAATAATGTCAAAAACAATTAGTCGTCAGAGTGATGTGCACGTCAGAGACACACTTATGAACAATTAACACACCCACCGTGTTTGCAGTTATACGGGTGGATATAAAAGCATGCGCAATGTGATGAAGAAAATGGTATTACCGATGGCAGCGTTAGCGTTGAGGACCTTGCAAATGGTGCAATCCTACGTGTGCGAGTATTTAGGAAACGCGAGGATTTACTTGCAAACGATGACAAGTGGCTCATAAGCCGATTTCGAATGTGCGACAAAGTATGCGGGAGTTATTAGCGTTACGGAATTTGCTCAAAAACAGCGCCACCTAGTGGTCTTCCAAGTGTGCGGCATGAAAGTGACGCATAGAATATATTCCTCCGCTTCACCTCCACCTTCAGATCCGACCACTTATTTTTCACCTGTGTGTGTGTGCGCTGCTCGGACCCCACGGCATGTACCGCCTCACACAGACGCTCCCACTCATTTCCTTCCTCTTCATATTGATCCCTAGCCTAGAACTCTAGACACCCCCTAGCGGCAGCAAATTTATTTGGCAGCTAGTGTAGGTCTAGCAAAGCTCCGTCCGCTTTTTGGTGCTGGAAACACCAAGTGTGTCTTGTATGTCTGACCAATCACAGCGTGAGGGGCGGAGTCGAAAGCCGGGCTACCTAATGACGACAGAGTTGCGACGGTTCCGTGTTAGGTAAACAATGGCTGCTGCTGCTGGCGAACGGCTGTCTTTCGACTCGGCTTTGGCCGCGACTCTTCAAGACTTGAAGTTAACATTTTATTTGAGAAAAGAACAAAGAACGGCACTGAAGTCTTTCCTCGAAAATAAATATGTATTCGGAGTTTTGATTAATTACGTAGTCAGAGCCGTCGCTCTGACTACGTCACCTTCTTCGTTGCTCTGATTGGTTGTAGCGCTATCCTATTGCGTGCAGAGGGAACTTGAAAGCCAACCGTTTATCCCGCCCACACTGCCAATGGAGCTGCGCCAGACCTTACATCTTTCTGATGTAGGTCTGGCTTGCCAGGCTAATTGATCCCTGCTGACAGGGGACCAGAGAGAATCTCCCTCCGCGGCTCCACGTCATTCACCACAATCTCCAACTCGGACTGTGAAGTGTCTTTTCTTTCCTTTGTTCATGCTTGTGTTACACCCATAGAGTGCAACCTGACTCAAGGGTTGGCATATTTTAGAAAAGATGTTATTCTGAAAGAATCAATTAAACAAAAAGACAAGTGAGTCGGCTGGTCTTCAGTGGCTTTACTGGTCCCGGTTAACTGCCGACTGAAGAACGCAGCGCAGCCCACAGTTTATATAGCCGCGGGTGGTCTCGTGCCTTTAATAATAATAATAAAAATAATAATAATAATAATAATAATAAAAATGCTTAAAATTGAATGGGGGGTGTCTGTAAAAATGCCAAATAAAGTCCATACATATAAAATAACACATTTAAGTAAGTGGCAATAATATATAAATATCCTCTGTGGCCACACACTCAGGTCCAGGGCCTATTTACATAGATTTGCATATTTAAATGGGGCGTGGACAGGGAGGAGTTTGCCACATCTGCACGTGCGCTCAGTTCCACGTTGATCGGGATGTACAAAAAAAACGTGCTCGGATCCATGCGTACGCACACTTTGATACATCTGAATTTATTTGTGCGTACGACAGTTTCTGGGTTTTGGCGTACGCCAAGTTTCAGTAGGAAATCCACGCAAGTCTTTGTACATGAGGCCCCTGTTCTCTTCCAGTGCCCCTCTCTCCTGTGGAGTCCCACAAGGATCTATTCTTGGCCCTGTCCTCTTCTCATTGTACATGTTATCATTTGGGTCAATTATAGCCAGGCACAACCTTTCTTTTCACTGTTATGCAGACGATTTACAAATCTATCTGCCAGTGAAGCCAAATAGGAATAGTGCACAATGTTCTTTGTTTGATTGTATCGCTGATATTAAGCAGTGGTTGGCCCAACATTTTCTTCATTTAAATGATGATACAACTGAATGTATTGTATTTGGGGATACTGTGACGGCTGGCTTCGGCACCTTGTCTTCAAAGCTCAGTTCAACCGTCAGAAATCTGGGAGTGACCTTTGACAGTCATCTGAGGTTTGACAAACAAATTAACAATGTTGTCAGGACTAGTTTTTTCCAGTTGCATCTCCTGGCCAAATTAAAATGTTTTCAAGCCGTCATGACCTTGAGAAGGCCTTCCATGCCCTAATACATTCAAGGTTAGACTACTGCAATGCACTTTATGTCGGCGTCTCCCAGTCTTCTCTCAGTCGCCTTCAACTTGTGCAAAACGCTGTTGCCCGTCTTTTATCCAACACTAACAGACGTGTGCACATCACTCCTGTTCTTAACTCCCTTAATTTGCTTCCTGTCCTTTATAGAATTGATTTTAAACTTTTAATGTTTGTTTTTAAAGCTCTTAACGGCCTTGCCCCATTGTATTTATCTGAGCTTTTAACTGTCCATAATCCTGGTAGAGCTCTGAGGTCAACAATTCAACTTTTGCTGGAAGTGCCCAGGTCAAAATACAAACACTGGGGTGACCGAGCCTTTTCCGTCGCTGCCCCCAGGCTCTGGAATAAGCTCCCCATCGAGATGCGTCTTATTTCTGACCTGGGCCTCTTCAAATCTAGGCTAAAACCTACTTATTTAGGAAGGTTTTTAATACCCAGTAGTATGATAACACTTTTATCTTATTTTATCTTATTCGATTTTGTTGTATTTTATTGTTTTTCACTGTTCTTTCATTGTTTTTAATTGTTTTTACTTATTCTTGTCTTTATTTATTACCTGCTGTAAAGCACTTTGGTACACCGAAAGGATTGTTGTAAAGGGCTGTATAAATAAAGTACATTTACATTTACATAGATGGATTAAAAGAGCTTTTGATAAGATTTGCGATGCCTGTCAGTTTTATTTATATATATATATATATATATATATATATATATATATATATATATAAATAAAACTGACAGGCATCGCAAATCTTATCAAAAGCTCTTTTAATCCAAATATGTATGTTGACAGTGTGTGTGTGTGTGTGTTCTGTAGTGGCGCCATCTACTATTAAAAGTAGGCCTGTGTGTGAGCTCTGTAATGATCTGACACTTTTTCAGTCCGAGTCCACACCTGTTTGTGAGTGACCATATATGGTAATTTATGGGTGTACATTTATGGTAATGAGCTAAGCGAGCACGAGCATGAGGATTTAGAAGACCGATATTCATCAAGGGAAATGTGTCTTTCTGGCGATTGCATTTACGCTTCAAAAGTCAAAAAGGTAGTGTTCATTGGTGAAGATTATCTTGCTTAACAAAACATGTGAGTATCATAAACTTTTGTTTGCCACAAAGCTTATTTTCTGCAATAATCCAAAATCCAATGGAAAAAACCCATTGGCTTGTTGTCAAGGGAACCCAGGGTGACGCTAACTTCCGGGTTGGCCTACAAAAATACGTCATCCCTACACCACTGTATAGATGGACAACTGCACATGGGAGAAGTTTGTCTTCAGGGCTTTCTGGCAGAAATCTTTCTGGCAGAAAGGGCTTTCTGCCTAACCCTAAACCTAACCCTAACCAAGTAGTTTTGTTGCCTAACCCTAAACCTAACCAAGTAGTTGTGTTGCATAACCCTAACCCTAACCCTAAACTTAACCATGTAGTTGTGTTGGCTAACCCTAACTCTAAACCTAACCAAGTAGTTGTGTTGCCTAAAACTAACCAAGTAGTTGTGTTGCCTAAACCTAACCAAGTAGTTCCGTTGCCTAAAACTAACCAAACTGCAAATCAAACAAAAATAAATAATAAATAATAATAAATACAATTATATAATAATAATAATAATAATAATAATAATAATAATAATAAAAGTCAAAATTAAGTCTAAAAACAATACAGGTTTCAGGACATGAACCTTGGACAAATGTAGTTGATGACCCCTGCTTTATAGGGGTATACTTTGCAATGGCTTGTAATCAGGGCAGGAATTTCACCCCTCTGTCTGGCTGTAATGCCACTTTAAATATGACATGCCTTGGGCCAAGGTGGCCTTTGATGCCCTGCTGCCACTTCCGCAGTGGTTCTTGTTTTGCCATATTGTCCTCTGTCCCTCTCCTGTCAGACAAGGCAGGAGGCCCTCAAGTGTTGGGTGGCTGGGTATGAACCACTGGCAAATGCCGTTTGCATTTTCAATTTGTCAGAAAGTGCACACTAGTACTTGAAAATTAAAATGCAAATTGACTATTGAATTTTCATTTTCATTATGATCCAAATAATGCTTACTTAAGTGGAAAATGAAAATGCTATACCGGATTTCATTCCCACAACCCACATCCTCGAGGACAAACAAAGCTGTCAGGAGTCCTTTTTTCTTTTCTTTTTTGCGCGGGGGGGGGGGGGGTTACATCATCTCCCCCATGCAAAAAAAGTACAAATACATATATAAAGCTCATACTAGGTTGTTTTTTTTATTAATCCTCAACTTCAACCAAATCCGATGGGGTTTCAGTTGGATTTAGGTCTGCAGAAGTGTTTTCCAACTCATCCGTCTCCAGCTCCTTTGTGATTAAGCGCCAATGTGTTCTCGTCTGACTGACCGTCATTCCCCTGGCGCTGCAGTTAGCCAGGGCCAATAGATTGGACAGTTTCTGGTGCGCAGGCGCAATTCATAGAAGACTTGGGGAAACTTTGGATTTATTTTACTCTCTAAATTTAAAATGTAGCAAAGTACATTATAAAATATACTCAAGTAAAAGTAAAATGACTGATTTCAAAAATTACTCAAAAAAATACAAGTACACAAAAGCTACTCAATTACAGTAGTAATATAGTAGTTGTAATTCGTTACTTTCCACCTCTGCCTGGCAGTCTCCTCTAGCTGTGGCTCATCTATTGTTTTGAGTTGAGTGGGAAATGTGGGTGACCAAAGTGCTGAGTGGAAAGGTGAGTATTTTGTAAACAACATGGAGAAGAAAGTGTTTGCTGTAAATATATGGTTTCCTGTCCACAGTGTAGGGGTGTCTTCTTCTTCAAACTTCTGTCCCAATACAGGCAATTTAATATCTCAATTATGATATATATCACAATATAGCATGTTTTCTGGTAATTCAATAAATAAATTGTCTATATAAAATAACCACATGGTAAAGCCTATTTGTGTATACTCCTGTGTGAGTTAAATACTTCACCAATGAAAAGTACTGAGTATTTTCTCATTTTTTCATCACTTTCCTGTAAAGCAGCATTTAAATTAAGGAAAACAGAACACTTACGCTATATCACAATATCCAAAATCTAAGATGTGTCATATCACAATATCGATATAAGATTTATATATTGCCCAGCGCTACCATAGTGTCTCTATTGTTGGCCTGTGCCCAGCTTGTTATAAACAGTGTGTGATGTGTGAGAGAAGCATGTTTGTAGCCACTTGCCCCTCCATTCACAGACATCCCACAGGCCCACTGAACTCGTTTCATTGGTATCATTCTGAAAGTGATACAATCCCAGTGGAATTCATTATTGTTTACACAATGTGAAGAGGCTGATTGGTTGAATTTGGTACTTTGTTGACGTTGCTAATGGACATTTTTGCCCTGCCTAGAGTTTTGTGGTCGCAGTCAAAGACTACAAAACTAGCCATTGGAAAGTTGAACAATGCCAAAAATGAATTTTTGTTGGTGCTGCCATTAGTACTTGCCATCTAGGAAAAGCTAATTCAATGGTTACCCACTTACCCTAGTTTTTGATCTATCCCTGTCATGTGAACATTTACTTGCAATAAGTCTTGTCAATCAAAAAGGGGCAGGGTAAACAGGTGGCCCGAGATCCCAAAATAAAAAGCTTAAAATAACACATTTTGGCAGAAGGGGCTGAGATTTGTGTCACACCTTGGTAAGGTTGTCTTGTTCTGGGTTTTGTCTCGTGACTCCCTGTTTTATTTTGAAAGTAACTCTCCTCTCGTTTCAGGTCACTTGTCCTTCCTCATGTGTCACCGGTATGATTGTCTCCCCTGATTCAAGATTCAAGTTTCAAGATTCAATATTTTAATTGCCATACAACAGAAGTTGTTAGGGATGTGCTGCAGTGTGCTCTACAATACAACAGACAAGACAAACACAAAACAAAATAGGAAGCCACAGACAAAGACATGAGGTATTGGTGCAAAGATGGAGAGCTATTTAAAAATCTAAGCTCTTAGCTACTTTATATAGGTCTCTGTCCCCACTCTTAAACGCTGATTCCTGATCATGTCCACCTGTTCCCCATTAACCTCATGTGTTTTATTGTCCACGTCTCCTTTTGTCTTGTGCCTGAGTGTTCAGTCCCGACGCACACCTCCAGCCTATTGTCCTAGTCCAAGAACCAAGCCTTGATCCCCACGTTTGTAATCCTTGTTTCTTTGCCTCTTTGAAGAGTGACCTTTTGTTTGTATATGTAATAGCTCAGCGTAGCAGCCCGTTTTGTTTGCAGCCTTTAGCTTGCCTCCGTTGGAGTGCCTTTTTGTTGATAATTTTCTTAGCCCCTGTTATTTGGGAGTTTTCAGTTTGTAGCCTTGCTTGCCTCCTTTGGAGTGATTATTGGTTGTAATTTTTCATAGCTCTGTTTTATAGAAGATAGAGAGGTCAGGCCTACCAGGCAAGTTCAAGACCTGGTTGTTCCAGCACGGACTGCTACCAAGACTCCTGTGGCTACTAACGATCTATGAAATGCTTATGACAGCGGTTGAAGGAATCGAGAGGAAAGTAAATAAACATCTCCGCAAGTGGCTTGGTATTCCACCAAGCTTCACGTCAGTAGGGCTCTACATAAGGTCGGGACAGCTACAGCTACCCCTGTCATCGGTAGTTGAAGAGTTCAAGGTGGCAAAGTGCAGGGCTGTAATGATGCTCAAAGATTCCACCGACGAGATGGTTAGAGGCGCAGGCATCACCACAAGATCCGGGCGCAAATGGGCAGCAGACAGACATGTAGAACGGGCAGAAAGCATGCTGAAGTTGAAGGACGTCATCGGGAACCCGTGCATGGGGCGGCAGGGACTGGGGTCCACCCATTTCCAGCAGTGGACGAAAGCTGACCCAAGGCAGAGGAGTGACATGGTCCAAGCCGAGGTCCGACAGCTAGAGGAGGAGGGGAGATGGTCTAGGGCTGTGGAGCTTGGAGTGCAAGGAGCTTGGACGAAGTGGGACCTACCAAAGCGCAAGAACACCTGGCCTGAACTCTGGAGGCTGGAGCCTTTCCGCATCTCATTCCTGCTCCGCTCAGTGTACGACACTCTTCCAACACCAACAAACCTGTACAGGTGGGGAATGAGGGAGGACCCACAGTGCAGGTTATGTGGGGGGAGAGGAACATTGGCACATATACTGGCAGGATGCAAGACTGCTCTTAGCCAGGGGAGATATCGCTGGCGCCACGACAAGGTACTCAGAGCACTAGCCGACATCTTGGAGCAGGAGAGATGGAAAAAGCACCAACCTCAACCGAGACCAACGCCATCCATCCAGTTCATCAGGGAGGGGGAGAACCCATCATCCTCCAAGAAGACCAAGAAGAGCCTCTTGCAGACAGCACCAGCATGGGATATGAGGGTAGACCTTGGAAGGAAATTACACTTTTCCCAGGTCGTCCAAACTTCCCTGAGGCCTGACATGGTCATTTGGTCAGAAGAGGCCAAAAAGGTCATCCTGATCGAGCTGACCGTCCCGTGGGAAGATGGATGCAGCGAAGCCCATGAGAGGAAAGCCACCAAGTACCAGGACCTGGTCCAACAGTGCAGGGACAAGGGATGGCAGGCCTGGCTATTCCCAGTAGAGGTCAGGTGCAGGGGCTTCCCAGCACAGTCTGTGTGGAACACATTGACAGCGCTGGGAATAAGAGGAAGGGAGAGGAAGACAGTTGCCCGTAGGTTGGGGGAAGCCGCAGAGAGAGCCTCTTGCTGGCTCTGGAATAGGAGGGAGGAGTTAAGCTAGGGACCAGGAGAAGATGGGCAGTGACTGGCCATCACTGCCGGCCCGCCAACTCGAGGGCGTCGTGGTTCAGGGTTGAAACGCCCAATGAAAGTTGGACACCACCTGATGACATCTTCTCCTGGTTGAAAGCTACAGTCACTTTCTAAGTGACTGAAGGAGTTAGCACTGCATTGTGTATGTAATAGCTATAGGGTAGTCAAGTTTATAGCCTTTGCTCGCCTCCGTTAGAGTGCCCTTTTTGTTTGTAATATTTATAGCTATATTGCTAGTGTTAGTTTCGTTCTAGTTAGTTATTCCTGCCTCCTAAGGAGTGATTTTCTGTTCCCTTTGTTTTCTTTCTACCTGGAACCTTAGGAAATGTGTATAGCCTGTTTGTCACCTTGTCAAAGAGGTATTGGAAGTCTTTACAATAAAGCCTGCCTCCATTTTTGTATCTGAGTCCTCATTCCTAGTCCAGGTTTGACAATTTGTGGAGGTTAAAATTAAGTGTTGCAAACATTTTGATTGCAGTTGGTCAAATAATTATTTTAAATGGTTTGAAAATGAACAAATAAATTAGGTAGTAGAATATAATGTCACCGTGAAGTATAACAATAATTCATATTTTTGCCATTTCTCCTTGTCATGTTGCGCCAACATGATTTATTTGTTTGAACTGAAAAACATGACATGGTCCATTTTTTTTGTTGAAAGTCCTTAGTCATATGTAGTTGGGTTGCCGAACGCCACTCTCTGCTGTTCGTTAACGGCATGTTTACCTTTCCCAGCTGAGAGATGTAGCGAAGGTATCTCTCCTCGAACACGGTTTGTTCCTGGAGCTTGGAGCTGACGGCTCTCCAGCAGGTGTCCCTCTGTGGAGGGGCAGCGGCTGCATGCAGGATCACGTAATCTGTTCCGGAGCAATGGCAAAGTTTAGTTTGGTAACAGCTAACACCATGGGAAAAGTAATTGTCATAAATCAATGTACATGTTCAGTGTTTGGTTCTGGGTGATGCAATCTGATTGGTTGTACCTGAGGTGATGAGGTTGTTAAGTTGGCGAATCACAGCGCGGCAGGAAGGCCTGGCAGCGGGTTGATAGTCCATACACTGACTAATCAAATCAGCCAGCTCTGTCCACTGGGACGGCATCAGCTTCTGGTAGGTCTTATAAAAACGATGTTTCTAAGGGCATGAAACCACAAACACACACTTAGTTGAGCTGTGTGTTCATGTACACGTATTTTAGAAGAAGACACGTGTGATGTTGGACAGACCAGCCTACCAGCCGACCAACTGGTAGGCTGGTCTATCCGTCATACATCTGGGTGGACACTCCCACGTGTGACATCACTAGATGTTTGATTTATTCTTGAACAGACAGGGGAGTGGAAAGAGACAGCAAAGTGGGCCGAAATAGAAAGGGAAAGACATGTAGCATAGGATCGCGGGTCGGAATCAAACCTGGGTCGCTGTGAAGCATATTGCCTATGTGGTTAGTGCGTTAGTGGGTTGAGCCACCAAGCCGCCCCAAGGTTAGTTTTTAAAGGTGAATCATACACCACCACTATTGCATGCAAAGTCTCTTATTGGCTGATATGGTTACCTGGTCACCTGCTGATTAAGCGTTGTTACGACACACCTGTGCTCCGCTTGTTGAAACTGAATTGAAAGGGTGTTTACAAGGGAGTGGGCAGCCCTGCCCCAAAACAAACTGAAACATTTTTTAAAGACGGGGTCAGGAGGTTTGGTTCTCCTTTGAGGTGTGGTTACCATGTCCAGGTCCCAGCCCTTGAGTGGAGTTTCTCCGTTGTTAAAGATCTCCCACACAGTGGCGCCGAAGCTCCATTTATCACAGTCCACACTCAGACTGGCTGGGTCCTCCAACAGCTCTGGTCCCACCCAGGGAATCCTTTCCAGAATCACTAGAAACACACGCACACTCATGGTTACACACACACACACACACACACACAACACATGCACAAATACACAGGCACACACAATCACTAAAGATTGCACACACACACATACGTACACTAACACATACACACAGAAGCACGCATGCACAGCTAGACACACATGCTCACAAACAAACATGTGCATTGGGTAAAGACACTAGAAATCAACACAGACATGATGGCCGGTAAAAAAACAAAACACAAGCACCCAAAACGTACAAACATTACCGGACCATACAAGCACAAGACAGACAAACACAAACTGTTAAAACAACGCCAACTGGTCCTGCAGTACCGTTTGTGGCCAGCAGGGACACTTTGATTCCAGGGTCGCTCAGCTTAATGAAGGGAGAGGTTCCCTGGGACGGGTCACCCTCTCTGGCCAACAGCACATTCTTAGCACAGATATTTCCGTGGACTATGTTCTTCTCATCCTGGAAGCATAAAACATAAAAAAACATTTACAACCTCATTGTGACGGTAAATTGGTGGCTGAATCAGTTTAGGGTTTCACGAAGTTCAATGTTTACCTTTAATAAAAGCTTTTAGGTGAGGTTGGATTAATAAATAGAGTCTGTTTTTATCAGCTGACAGTAACTACTGCTATACCAGTTGGTTATAAAATAAAAGTGATGAGTCACATATTCAGAAGTGCTGTATATAATCATGTCCTGAAAGTGAAGGGCCCTCCTTTATCAACCGCCACGGGAAATGTGTGAACGAATATGACAAACTGGAAATAGCTGATTAAATTGTTTATGGAATGGAATGGAGTGAACGGGAAAATCTTCTCTTAAAGTATGGGATCCCATGTTTTGTCGAAAAACTGCGTACGCATGGTTTAAGCACAGATTTCATCGTATGCAACGTTAATAAATGAGGCCTGGAGAACATTTTTTTTAAATCACAAAAAACATTGTCGTCGCTTTCCTAATAATCTGACTAAAAACCGAATGAGAAATCACTTAGGTGTAACTTAGGTGTGCAAGGATACGGATGTTTTACATTAACCGAAAACGTCAAGTGAGGGGGCATGTGAATAGAGCGCTGCCCCCTGGCGCCCCCTCGTGAAGCTGACACTGTACACTTGGAAGAGAAGGGAAGAGGGGAGGTTAAGCACTGTTTGAATAATATTGTTGATTCAGCCTTGTTCGTCTTACCAGAAAGTTGAGTGCTAATGCTAGCTGTTTGGCTATGTCAAGTTTGCAGCTCACTGACACGGAGCTGTGTCTCCTCAAGTAGAGGTCGAGGGCCCCGTACTTCACCAGCTCCTGCACCATGATGTCTGGGGGGGGGGGGGGGGGCAGAGTCAGCAACTGTGTGTGTGTGTGTGTGTGTGTGTGTAAGTGTGTGTGTGTACTGGAAAATAGTCTAGTGGTTAGGGTGTTTGACTCCCAGCTGAAAGGCTGCAGATTTACAACTCCAATGTCCTCAGTCTACCTGTAGGCATCCTTGAGCAAGATGACGTAGCCCCCTACCTGCCCCTTATATCCAAAATAAATTCACCGTAAGTCGCTTTGGATAAAAGCGTCAGCTAAATGACTAAATAGTAAGTAGTAGTATTAGACAGTGGTTTTTTGCCATTTAAAACCAGCAGCATGTTTGCTGGGAATGCATGATAATGAAAAGCTAATGATATGATAATGGTGCGATTTACGGGACTGATTCAATGTGTTTTATTGTGTCATTTATTTGTTTACTAATTTAATTACACAATGATTAAATACACGATACGATTTGCGGTTTCCAGTGACTGTTATCACTTTATAAGTCATGTTGGGAGTGTGAAAGTAGATGCTAATTGTTTTAATGTGTTGTAAATCAAATGTAATTTGACAATTGGTCTGAAGCCAAATTGCTCAATTTGCTTTTTTATGGTACTGGGAAAAATGACTCCAAATAATAGACGAATCAGATATCGTAACTAGAATCAGAATGTGTATAACATCCCTAACAGCGTAAATATAAAAGATCCACTGGCTGAATGTTACAAGCTCATGAGATTTGTTGGCTGGTGTTTGTCTGACTTACATTTTGCTCCCTGGACACTCACACCAAAGACGAGCAGCAAGTGCTTATGGGAGCTCTGACTCATCATGCTGGCCGCTTCAAAGAAGGACTTGCAGTCGAGAATCAAGATAAGAAAGGGAATTAAACAAATACAATTGATCTTATTGTAGTGAAAGTGTTGCTGTTATTATGGTCATAACATATAAACACTTCAATATATACTTTCTAGTATAATAAATTAGTAGTAAACTAAGAGTCTCTTGGTAACGAGGTGTCTCTTTACTGTGTTGCTACTCACTCAGAGTAGAGAATGTGGAAATCAAAGTGCGGAACTGGAATGCACCTTTTTTATTTAGTTGCTTACAAATCATGAATTGGATGTTCACGACATTACAGTCATGGTAGTTGTATTAAATCGCCTGTGATGCAACATGAGACGTGAATGGGTGAATGAATGAGTGAACGGACCTCCCAGTGGTTCTTGTAGTTGGCATCTAGCACTTTGAGGAGGACCTGCATGCGGTGGTGCTCTCCCTCTCTTGTTTCCACCTTGGTTCCCTTGAACACTCGGGTGAAGGAGCCCTGCCCCAGACACTCCTCCTGACACACACACATACCATGCCACTGTTCAGATACTAGTCATTTAGCACAACATCATTTAGACATTTTTGGTCTAAAAAGTTTGGGGCACACAAAGAACTTTCGATGCATCGGCTTGTTACTCAGCAATGAAACGTCACATCCCTCAAGTCAGAGTGAAAAAAATGACAAATAATAATACATAAATTACAAACTATTTTTGTAACTTTAAAATTGTAATGTGCGAGTAGTTATCACAGCTCTATTTTTATTTGCATATGGGAGCAACATGTGCTCAGTCTACAGCCCTGTCACATGTCAGTAATGAGCAGAAAGGGGTTAGAGGGCCTTGCTCAAGGATGCAGGATGCTGAACAGGTCTACTGAGGAAGGTGGGGGTTTGAACCCAGAACCTTTCGGCAGTGATACAAAATGTCCTAACCACTACTAGACTATGCTCCTACACCACACATAAGGGTATAGGTATTGTATGTGTAAACTGTAGTTAATGATGCGATGGTTATTGTATCTCAACATTGGGCATCAATAAACATGTGGTGTATGTGGAGGTGCATAAAGTGCCACTTAAAAGCCACTTGGTCCATAATTAGATACTTAGTATAAAGTGCTATGATGAAGGAGACAGGTATTCTAATAGTAGAAGGTAGTAGCAGTAGAAAGTGAGCAGTAATAGTAGAATATGTTCCTCATTCTACTATCAGTGGAAGTAGTTGATGAAATGTGGTCCATACATACCCACTGGAGTTGTTCGTATTTGATCATTTGGAACTGGATGTTAGGGAAATTGTTTGGTTCAGGATTTGGGGAATGTGGCATTTGCCCCGCTCTGCTGTTGCGTATGATGATGAGATTTGTGAGCTCTGCAGTAAAACAAGGAACGTTTATCGCGTTAATTATCAATCTAGGAAACAAAGAAAAACAGATTATAAACAAGTAGGAGAATATATCAAGGTTGTTGGATGGTTGTGGTTGTTCTTGTGTCCTAGATGTTGCCTGCATCCCTTTTAGTTTATGAATGTTTAAGTTCAAGTTCATGTGTTTTATTGTCAGGTACACAGAAAAACAGTGTTAAACTGCACTGAAATGATTAAGACAAGACACCGGCAACTACAGATGTGAGATAGGAAAGAACACACAACAATAAAATACTAAAATGTATTACACAAAAAAGTAAATACTAAAAAGCCTATACACCTGTAATCTCCAGGCAACATGGCATAGAATCAAACCTAATTGTGTTGTTTACCATGAATTAAATCATCCATATCCATCAATAGATTTAAAATTAGATTTTCATTCATTCCAATGAGAAACAATTCATGATTTTTCATTGATGTTTTATATCCCTTTAGGAATTTCTTTCATACATTTTCAAGGTTAGGCCTACAGTCTTCTGCAGATATGTTCTATCAAAATGTGGACGGCCATTTTGGTACCATCTTGATGGCCGCCAGGTGAATACGACCAATTACTGTATGATATACCTTTGGCTCGGGGTGGGCGGCAGCAGGTTAACTTGACGGGCTCGTCAGCGAGGAGCAGCATGTTGTCTTTGTAGTGATTGGTGAGTTCTGTGAGGCTGCAAAACCTCTTTTGGACGCCAAGGAGCATGTACTTGTCGTCGCTCTTACTGATGAGGCAGTCTTTGTAATCCAGGCCGAGTGATGTCTGGGGAAAAAAAGGAATACATATTCAGGGTTTTTCCTACGTTGAAAATGCTTAGGCGGGCCGCCTAACAATTTTTTCGCCCCGCCTAAGCCTTCTAGGAGAAATTGTGCAAGAAAAACCATGTAAAAACTGTTAATAACTGTTATAATAGCCGAGGAAGATGAGGACGACGGTAGCGCTACCTTTCAGAGCCGGAAAGTTACACACAACATGACGGCGTAGCGGTCATACAACAGTGAGAGATGGGTCCTGTCTGACACCCTGTATGACACCCTACACCCTGTCTTACACCCTACACCCTGTCTTACACCCTACACCCTGTCTTACACCCTGTATGACACCCTACACCCTGTCTTACACCCTACACCCTGTCTTACACCCTGTATGACACCCTACACCCTGTCTTACACCCTATCTGACACCCTGTTTTACACCCTACACCCTGTCTGACACCCTGTCTTACACCCTGACACCCTGTCTGACACCCTACACCCTGTCTTACACCCTACACCCTGTCTTACACCCTGTCTGACACCCTACACCCTGTCTTACACCCTATCTGACACCCTGTCTGACACCCTACACCCTGTCTTACACCCTATCTGACACCCTGTCTTACACCCTACACCCTGTCTGACACCCTGTCTTACACCCTACACCCTGTCTGACACCCTGTCTTACACCCTACACCCTGTCTGACACCCTACACCCTGTCTTACACCCTGTCTGACACCCTACACCCTATCTGACACCCTACACCCTGTCTGACACCCTACACCCTGTCTGACACCCTATCTGACACCCTACACCCTGTCTTACACCCTGACACCCTGTCTGACACCCAGTGGCGGATTAAGGTGGTCATGGGCCCCTAGGCTACTGTTTGTTTGGGCCCTCCACATTATTAATCATGCTTTATCAGAAAAAAAACCCGCTTGGAACTTTGGCACACGCGCACACACGTTGACACAGCCACCGGGGACGTGAGCGTCGCGTTAAGGCCGCAGTATACTCGCCGTTCCCAAGCTGTCGCGCGACAATGTGACGTCACGGGAGCACGGTAACTATTTATACTCGCGCTGGTGGCCGCAACAGTAGTTACAGTCTTCTCCTGAACAGAGGTGGCGCCACTGAGGAAAGGCGACCGACTTTGCTATTTCTACGCAGTAGAAGAAGAGATGCTAATACTGGCACCCCTGTGTCTTCATTAGAATAGTTCACCGGGATGTCTCTCACTATACAGCATTATGTCTATTACTTTACATTGCTATTATTCTACATCACTGCCACACCTGGTCAGCCATCAACAGTCCAGTGTATGGCAGCAGTTCTCATATGAATAGTGTTTGTAAGCATCCATCTTAATAACTTAATAACTAAGTGATTATCTTATATACTTTTATTTTATAACTTAATGCCGCTTTGAGATAGTTTTTCAGCCACGTAATTCCACTCGTCTTTGACCACAACAACAGTAGACAGCACTTACGTAAAACCACGGTTTATTAGCGAAAAAATATAGGCCTACACCACACAATAAAATAGAACATATAAAGAAAGAAGCCTTAGCAATAAGGCGCATTAAAATGTGCCTTCGAACTCGTCCGTGTTTGTTTCCGCTTTGTCGCGTGCCGCTGAAAAAAAAAGAGAGGTGCGCGACACGGCGCGAACGGGCCAAAATCCTGTCGCGCCGGCGAGATCTACGTCATTTTGACGTCACAATGGCGCGCGACAGCTTGGGAACGGCGAGTATACTGCGGCCTAACGCTGTGTTCCCACCAAACGCGATGAACGCGATTTAGTCGCGCGTAAAATGAAATCGCGTCGCGCTAGACGCTCCAGTTTTGACGCTGGTCCAATATGCCAAAAAACGCCTCATCGCGGCATCGCGGCATCGCATCGGGCGACGAGCCCGCCCAAACAACAACATTTCTTCCGCCATTTCATTCTCTCGTCGACCATGGCTGAGATAACCACCTGCTCTGCCCAGAACTGGTGCTTCATAGCCGGCCATAACCTCGTTGTTATCCAGTGGAAAACAATCGCTAAAAAAGATCTGTGTGTGTGTGTGTGTGTGTGTGTGTGCCCCCCAACTTTGATTATGGTCAATATATAATATAATATCATATAATATATCATATAAAACATGTATCATTGTGCAACACTGTGTACGTCCGTACGTCAGCACGTCGGTGACGATCTCAAAGCTGATTGGCTGTCGTGGCGCGTCTTCACGCGAATTCGCCGCAAAAGTTCAATTATTTCAACTCGAGCGATGAGGCGTCATCGCGCCGGGCGACGCGATGGAAGCGATTTTTCGCGGCCAACGCGTCCATCGCGCCGCGCTATCGCTTCCATCGCGTCGCCCGGCGCGATGACGCGTCTAATCGCGTGTTTGCATTGACTTTACATGTAATCTCGACGCGCGATGAAGCGTCATCGCGTTTGGTGGGAACACGCCGTAACAGCAGCGTCCCAGCAGCGGCGCACCGCAGCCGCAACGCTACCATTACGCAGTGTTCTATTTTTGACGCAAGCCGCTGCTGAAACGCGTCAATTTAAACAGAGCAGACCGACCGAGCAGGAAGTGAAATAGTAAAAGCCATAGAGCATCCGGTAAATTTTCAAAATAGAAACACCCTCCCGATCGAACACGGCCACAAATCGTTATCGTTTATAACTGACTTTGTCTATAGACTACAGCACAACACATTAGGACATAACAACAATAAACAACACTAAACACAATTAAACCAGACAAAAAAGTAAACATTTACTATATAGCCTACCAACTCATGGTAGAAGCACAAAAATCTAGGAAAAACGACCAAATCAACAGCAAATCAACTTCTGACAGACAAAGCAACTGCAAGTCAACTTCGGAAAGGCAAAGTAACCTTTTATTTGTTTGTTCTATTTTGACATCCACAAATTATCGCGTGGTCTCCTGATTCTCGCGTGGTCTTGTAGTTCTCGCGTGATCCCGCGAATCCAGCCGCCTCGCAGCATATATGCCTCGCAGCGCTGCCGTCGCGTCCGGTGGTAATTGACGCAGGGCAGAGGACGCAGCCGTTCCGCGGCGCTGCCGTAACGCAACGCTCACGTCCCCAGTGGAACACCATATCTATCCAATCAGCGACTTAATTTTTTTTTATGTTTCTAAGGGCCCCAATAGGAGGCAAGTTTTTTTCCCCAGTGTAGTAAATTTAAAAAAATAAAAATAGTCTGGCCAATCCGGGGCCCCTGCACATGTGGGGCCCCTAGGCTACAGCCTAGGCCAGCCTGTGCATTAATCTGCCCTTGCTGACACCCTACACCCTGTCTGACACTCTATCTGACACCCTACACCCTGTCTTACACCCTACACCCTGTCTTACACCCTATCTGACACCCTATCTTCGCAAGTGTCTCTGCTAGTTTGAGACCGACGCAGTTTTCGTTTTCCCATCCTGCGCCCATGTGGTTTAAATAGCAAATGCACTTACGCTCCTCTGTGCATCCATGGGCGTGTTGGTCTGAAAATGAGGCGTGTTCAGGCATGGCGTTTCACTGTTAGTTTATAATACGCGCCTATAGGCGGGTGCACAATGCTCGTACACGCTGCTTGTTACACAGGGAGGCGCAGCAGCGCACACACATGCAATCCACATCTACCCCCTGCTCCTGCCAACTGGGTCCGGCCTGAGGATCTCCAGCCAGCGGAGCTGCATGACATTTACACTTCATTTATAGGACTTTATTGCAGGTGTTATAAACCGCTGGGTCCCTAGGTCGGTCTGCTCGTGCCCTTTCACTTTGCGCACGTGCAGTTCGGTCTCCTCGCCTGAAAATCGTTCCTTCTTCCTGCCTGGCAAATCCGCCAAGCGCTTGCTTTAAAGGGAATGGGAGATGGTTGGTTTATTGCATGTGACGCCCAAAACACACCCGTGATTAATGAAGACAGGAAGTCCAGCCCTTTCAGACCGCACGCCTGGCGCTGCGACCATTTTTCTGCTGTTAAAGTGACAGAAGGTGATTGGGACACGCCCTATATTCACCATCAGACCATGCGTTTCAGGTTAACATCTAATTCATTACTATCTTTCTATTTAATTCTAATAGCTATGCATTAGCAAATACAGCACAACAATTATAACAACAAGCACCGGGTTTGCGGGTGCACCCACAGAAAATTGCTTGCATGCTTTACTTCCGCTGCTGCCACATAAGTCTTATTTTGAGCCAGGAAAAACCCTGATATTGATGTAGCTTTTGCTCAAATAAACAAGTCGACAATCCTTTAGCATCCTTCCTCTACTACCCATACTCTACTACCCCTTCCACAAAAGAATCCTGCAATTATTCTTTGTTTGTTTGTTTGTATGTCCTGGCTCTTATCTCTTGATATTCTGTGCTTAGTATTTTCCACTTATCTCTGTTGTATACTAGCAATGGTTTCACTTTTTGGGTGTGCTTGAAACTTGTTCTTGTGAAATCCGATATCGATAGCGATTTACTGTTGCACTTTCTTCTAACAAATGTACTTATTGTAAGTCGCTTTGGACAAAAGCGTCTGCTAAAAGCCCTAAATGTAAAGTGTGTAAATGACAAAAAGTGTATAATCTACTACATAGATATGCATGTCTATTATTGCAATGCAATCCGTCTATTAGTGCAATTTGTGAATTCATATTTGCTACATCAAAATTGTAATAAAAGTAAATAAATAGTTTTTATTTACATTTACTAACTTTTTCTGTTCCACAATATTTTTGAAATGTAGATTACCACTTTGACATGGTAAAAAGTAAAAACAAAACAAAATGTATTTGGTAAGTTCTCATGTTGCCTGAAGAGGTGTTGTTAGAAATCTCTTTACCTGAACACAAACCGTGAGGAAGTAATTCTGGTACTCCATGGGACTCTGGCGAAGCACAAATGTCCCTCTTTTTGAACTCGACTTTTTCAATTTGTTGACAGCAAACTCTGACCTGTTAATACATATAAAGTGTTAAAATAGGAGTACTACTTATGACAAATTCAGACTTCATGGCTCACGTTGATGTGTTTCCGGAACTTTAATGACCGAACACTTTGTCTAGGTCTGTGTTAGCATGTGGTCCCCTAACTTTTTGATTCCTTCCTAACTACTACTAATGTTTTAATACTGTCAATATTCATGCATATAAAATGTGTTTGGTGAAACAGTACACAACATTTATGACAGAGACCTACTCTGCCTGCATGGATTGCCTTTCATTTAGATTTTAGTTTTAGTATTTCATATTTTATATTGGACTTGTATACTTTGTCATTTACCTGAAGCCTTTATAGAGAGCCTAAGTCCCTCCCCTTCCAGTGGACCACCATGGGACCTTATTTCATAAAAAATACCAGTAGTCAACGGCGAGAGACAAATATTTTTTGGATCCCAAATTGTGCCATGAATTACACATAATGATGTTGCGACATATCATTTTGCAAGTTAAGAAAGTCGCAGTTTGTTGCAAAACTGTTGCAGTATAAAGGCCTTTACACACCGGGGGCGTTTTTTTCGTGCAATGAATTCGCACGGAAATATATTTTTTCGAACTGTTGTTATTGTCATGAGTACTTTAACACAAAATGTGAATATTACGCACAGCAAATAACCAATCACGTTGTGCGGAACGCACGTTACAACGTCACGACAATGGCAGACCTGTTGATTGTTTGTGTTTCTCATCACCCTGTATTATTTGATAAAGGCGCTAGCATCCCCTAGATGTCCCCAGACATCCTACAATATGTCCGGAACCGGCCGTGGTGGAGCTTCAGCTCCTGTATGAGGCAGCGGAATTCTCCTTCTCTTTCTCTACCTTTTAAAATGGGATGGGGGGGGGGGGGGGGGGGGGGGGGTGCTGCGCGATTTGTTGACCGGGGGGGGGGGGGGGGGGGGGGGGGGGTCTACGGCCAACGGCCGTAGACCCACACGGCCGTTCTGGACTTCTCCAGAACTCACAGATGGCCAGTCCGCCCCTGGATGATGTTGAATCCATCATTTTTTCTGGAGGATGAGCTGGTGCGAATCTTTTCGAATCTTTTACTGAACAATTGTTGCAACTGTCGCAAATTCGCATCACTGCCGGTATGAATCGTTTTGATGCGGAATGTTCGCAGGCGAGTATTTCGCATTTTCGTGTCGCTTATTCGCCACGCCCCCGGTGTGTAAAGGCCTTAAGACTGTGAAAATACGTAATTAGAAAGACTACACACCCAAAAGTCGCGTAAGTGACCTCATAACATTCTCTCTCCACAAGAGACCCCCTGAAGCTAAACAAAATGTTACTTTACTGTTATATGACAAACTGTGACTTTCTTGAATTGCAAAATTATCTTTTAAATTGACAGACATCATATGTGTAATAATTTCTCTGAAATAGGCTCCCATGGGGGACAGCGGAAGAGGAGGGACTTATAGGCTTTCTATCCAAAGCCACTTCAAACAAAGCAAATTCAGATACATGTAATCAAGGAGCAGGTAAGGGGTTATGCATCTTGCTCAAGGTATGACTACAGGCTGTGGACATTGGGGATCAAACCCCAGCACCTTTCACCTGGGAGTCCTAGCATACCCTAGCCACGACACCAACCTATCCTATATTCAGGTGCGATGAAAGACCGTATGAAGAGCCTCACGTGATGGGGCCGTGGCAGTGGTTTTCAATGTTCTCCAGGAGACTGTAGGGGGCAATGTCCTGGCAGAAGAAGTGGTGGGAGTCCGTGGTCAGCCGGAAGTAGCCATCCACCAGCGACACGAAGGACAACGCTTCCGTCACACTCTGGAACTTGGCTTCCTATTGCGCACATAAAAGGGACACGTTGAATATTAAACCCCTTCGACCGAAACACTGTGTAGACTGGCCACTGTAGACCCTTCTGAAAGCTTTATTCGGTAGAATAGCTCCGTAATGAAACAGGAAACAGGGCGTAACTCCACCCCTTGCAGTTTTTCGTTTCCGGCCCACGCTCTGCCGTCTCCCCCCGGAAGTTCAAGTTCACAAGTTAAGTGAACGAGCAATAAGAAGGAAGACGTCGGAAAAGGCCTAGGTGTTTTGAGTTACCATGTGTTTGTCATTACTGCGGGTCACCGTGACGACGCGGGTGTCCTGCAGCCCCTGGTCCTGACACACTCTCTTCATACTGATGTCGATAATCTCCTGGAAGTCACAGAAGGTCTTCCACTCCTTTGGAAACATGCAACCAGTCTGTATTAGTTTGCTGTAGTGTAAGATATTGGGCAATACGTTAGGAAGGAAAGTTAGTCAATTCGTCTATTCAACACGGATTTGGTGTTTTGCTTGTTCACTGATCGGATTGATTATTTTCTGTCTCATCATTTAGCAGACGCTTTTATCCAAAGCAACTGGCGACTTGCGTCAGTTGAGATGCATGTAATGAATGAGCAGTTAGGGGTTCCGCATCTTGCTCAAGGATGCTTAGAGGTACTGCAGCTATTGGGCTTTGAACCTTTCGGCTGGGAGTCATATCACCCCAACCATTAAGCTATAACTAAGCTCTTGTTTGTCTTATGATTACTTGTTCACTGACGTCCTTATTGAATGTGCAGGACAGATTCTCCTTGAAGGCACATAACTACTGTTCTATTTCATCTTTTGTCATTTGTCCATGAACTGGAACTTGCTTAAGTCATTTGGGAATGTAATTGTGAAGGGCAGTACACATAATAATAAGAAATGAATAATGGCAATCATGAATACATAATAACAATGACAGTTAACAACAATAATTATAATGTAAAAGCGATGATAATTAATAATAAATACATAAATAATAAGCAGGTAATAAATAAATAGCCTAATAATATCATTAATAGCCGAAACAAATTAATAATAACAATCTAATTGACAACAACAGAACAAACTAAATTAGTTTATCACCAGAGTGCTGTCGTGGTCCTGGTTCCTGCCGGTTTGAATCCCGGCCTCTCCGGACACCCGCAGCGAGGTGAAGGTGGTCTCGGTGGTTTCGGTGGTCTGGTCAGAGACGTAGCGGTTCACGACAAACGTCTCGCTGCCCAGGGAGGGCTCGATGGCGGCCAGCTCCATGAGGTACTTGAGCTTCAGGCTGTGCTCGTCCACGGAGCAGCCGCCCAGCTTCTTCAGAAGGAGCCTGAGCATGTTGCGGATCCGATAGCGATCCAGGCGATTTCGGCGCTGTATGTCCAGACAGTGAAGCTTGGGAAGGCACGATTTGTAGCTAAAAGGGTTTTTGGTAATAAATAAATAAATAAATAAATAATAATAATAATAATAATAATAATAATAATAATAATAATAATAATAAATAGGATGTTGTGTTTATATTCATTGGTTAGACTCATGATACAAATGTCTAAGCTAATAATTCATAGGACAAAATGGACATTAAATTATACAGGCTAAAACTCATAAAGCTACAATGTGTAGAATCAGAAATTCCTTCTCTTTACAGTGGCCACTTTGGCCGGTAAGTGAATTGCAACCTACTCAACAACATAAACAATCAATCATAAACTAATGTTGGTTATAATAATAAATAAATGTACACATTAAATATGTATGAAATGACATTTTTTGCATTATCCGCACTTAAGGTAGAGACACACCAAACCGACGTCAAAGAACTAGACAGCCTCCGTCGCTGATTCAACATGCTCAATCGGCTGGAAAAGTCGCCGACAAGTGCCAACATGAAGGACAAACTGCAGAAAGGGCCACAGAGGCTCATCGATGGCCATGGACATTGCTCGTCACTTCCTTCCTTTGTCAGGGCCTTTAGATATCACTTCCTTCCTTTGTCACAGCCTTTAGATACTTATCACCATCACTCCTTTGTCAAGGCCTTTAGATATCACTTCTTTCCTTTGTCCCTTCAAAACCGGCCCAGTTCAATTATAATAGAGATCAGCCCACAGGGTGATAGATGTGCATTTGAATAGATGATCCTGCACTTTGTCATCCAATTTCACTGCAGACTCCACTTTATTTGAATAATTATATTACATAATTTCACTTGATTTGAAATTATGTAATACAACTGATGTGCCGGCTCTTTAAACCACTTGGCTATGTAAGCCGTTGAGGCTACTACACCACTAATGTAGGCCTACTCTTCAAACACTTGTGATATCTTTTCTTTGTGTAAATTTAAAAAAAAAAGTGTGTTAGTGTTTAGAAGAAACAGTGATAAATGTCTTACAAATCATTTTGTGTGAGCATTTTTTGTAGAAACATACTGCATAGGGTGTGTGAGGGTTGCAGTGAAACCAGTAATGTTTACAGTAGGGCAAGTTTTCATGTACATAGCTTTCCGTCCTTGGATACCTGATGGTCTTGCAGAGCTCTCTCACGCTTTGGTTCTTCTCTTTCGCCATTCTCCACAAGTCCAGTACCGCAAGGCCCAGGCACTCCTCCTGGACACTGAGTGGAGGCGAGACCCCCCCCTCGTTGGCCACAAAGTCCCTGCGACACTGCAACGAATGTGGCCCAAAACAGAGGGGAAACATATCCTTAACATCCGGCCGGTAAGCCTTGTATACAAATGACTATTTTGATGAGTATAGTTTTTCTAGCAGACAAATGTATCCAAAGCAACTTCCAGTGAATTTTGCTACACTATGGTAGCAGGTAGGGGGTTGGGGCATCTTGCTCGAGGATGCCTACAGGCTAGGCCGCAGACACTGGGGATTGAACATTGAGTCGAATGCTGACCATGTTCTTTACCTGGGCGAAGAGATAATCGATGACGGCGTAGTCGAGGACAGGAGTGATTCTGTCTCTGGTCAGGCCGTAGCGGTAGGATGTTCGGGGGGCTTGTCCAAACCAGTTGCTGAAGAAAAACCTTCAGAAACCAACATGTCAAGCCCAGCGGTCCATCAATCACCATACCTCACTCACTTGTCCATCAGAGGTTGTGATGTAACAAAGTGCACACAATTGAGAATTGTCAGCCATGCAACAGACCAAGCTACATTTTCATCCTGCAAAACGTTACCTTTGGTCCTTCACTTTGGACACTTGGCAACTTAACTGTACTGCGCCATTTATCATGTCTATACTTAAATTATTTAAGCCTAAAGGTCAGATTATACTTCTGTGTCAGATAACCTCCTTAGGTACACAGGCGTAGCCCACAGTGGCCACCGCCGTGGGTTATGCACTTGTAACTACACATTTAACGACACTAAAATGCAATGACAATGTCATTGCAACCCTCTGCAGCCAATGAAAATGCCACATTTTCATTGGCTGCGGAGGGTTGGCAAACCGTAAGTGCACTAGAAGAATTAAGTGAAGATCAAATCATTATCTCCATATGTCACTGGATTAGGGACTGTTGGTGGACTAGGTTCAGCATCACTGACGCAGAACCATGAATGCAAGCACCGACCTAGAGACCCATCACCAGCAGACGCTGTATCATTTGGGCTAAGGCTATACTAAGACTAATCATGTAGAAAGGGTAGATTATGCAACGACAAAGAATGGCAAGTGAATTTAATGAATTATATATTTAATGGGAATTTAATGGGTATATAACTAGAACTTTTTGTTTTATTCGTTTTTCGGTTAATTTTGCCCTCATAGTTTAGCTTCAATGGGATTTTATGATATTGTACCTTTTAGACTTATAATAAAAAACCAACCTGACCCTGAAGTGAACGACCGTGTGTTTTTCTGGGTTGAAGATGTGCGTTGGGGGATACCAGAAGGAGAGGTCAGAAGATGACAGCGCGAAGAGGCTGTGGTACACAGGAAGGATACCTGTGGACAGATCACCACCATATTCAGCCAGCATTCAGAATTCAGATTGTTGGCTCAAGATATTGGGGGCGGGTCAGGGCGGAGCAGGGCCCCCCTCTGACCCGCCCCCAATATCTTGAGCCAACCATCTGACTTTTGTTTTCTGAAGACAGAAAAGTCAAGGACACAAACAACCAAGGAGGAACTGGAGCAAACAGCGAAACACAATAAGGAACTGTGTATCCTGACTACGTTTGTTTATTACCGCATTTCTTGGCTGCCTTGGTGCAGATGATCTCGGCAGTGATTGGGCCAAAGGGCAGGTCTATGGGAACAGCGTTCTCGTTGGTGGGAAGGAAGTAGAGGTGGAGCTTTATCCGAGGAGAGGTGCTGGAGCTGGACCTGACGTTTTCCCCACTACCCCAGCCCAACAGAGGAGCATACACCACTGGATCCATGGAACACCTCCATAAAGAGAACAAAAATATCATCAATCAAATTTGGTTTAAGACTTAATAAATACGAGTCCTAAATTTACACTTAGTCATTCAGCAGACAATTTTAGCCAGAGCAACTTGGGCTGAGAACAATCAAAGCATAGGCCTACAATCATTTTATTTGTGGTAGAATTTCTGCCTGATATAAATGTAATGTTTTAGTGTGAATAACACCTACTGCATTATCAGTTGGTAGCCCTATAGCACTATAGGGCCATAGCACAACATCCGATGAGGGCCTGGGTCAGGATTTGATTCAAATAAAGTGAAGTAGAGCAAAAATAGAGAGGTTTTAGTAGAGATAGGTTTAGGCGGGGTTTCCAAATAAAAACAATAAATCCAATGCAAACCAATGCAAAAACGACAATATAAACGTGATGAGACACAAACAGGTAAATATCTTTATATATCTTTATTTAATATTTAATATGTTAAAATTGAACCCATTGTTCAAATTTAACATTTGACATGACCTCTATTGAAAGGTCAGGGCGAATAGAATTGAATGATCGCAATTGCACTATACGTGTATGTGAGAATATGTGCAAACACAACTTTAATGCAAAAACAACAAAGGTTAGACATATTTTGTGATTGTTACTAGAAAAAGAGAAGTTTGTTCTAGATGGGTTTTTTTTGTAATTTTGGTCACAGAGTGATATGGTTTGGACTGTTGACTGAATCAGCAGAGTCTCAGCTTTCATGATGTATAGTTTGTGTAGATAACATGTGTGAGTGAATGGTAATTGGTCACTGCCTTGGCCACATGACTGTATGGTAATTGGTCACCTGCTTGGCTACTTAGCCAAAACTGAGAATATAAAGATGCATTTATATTTGCACATTACAATCTAATTACATTTGATATTTACATATTACAATCTAATTTTCTCACAATTGTTGCTGTTCTCATATTTATTAAAGAAAACACATGTTATGTTTGTTCTCATAATATATGACAAACCAGATGTTTAAGTTCAACCGGTTGTTTTTTTTAGTAAGCTGCACTGTCAAACTGACACACCCACCCAGTGTTTCATTTTGCCTTTGCCTGCATTTTCAGATGAGAGAAAATGGCGATAATATCCAATCTAGAGGGTTTATATTGTGCACTGATGCATTGAATATTATTTTAAGTAAATAAAGCATGAAATACAACCACAAGCAAGGACATTTGTGGCGCATCGGATCTTTCAAATGGACTGAACCAATGTACTTTGAGATTGGATAATATTTACTGATAACAGAGGTCCCTCTAATTACACATCATAAAATTCAAACAAGTGAAATGTGTTTAGTTTTTCTGTCATCCCCAAGACAGAACTTCTAAAAAGCAACTGATTTATTTGATTTGATTCAGTGCCCCGGATTTGGGTAACACAAGTTAACATCAGACAGTAAATTAGAAGGCTACAGTAGAGAAACTAAACAGTGAAGGACAACAGGATAAAAATACGTAAAATAACCATAACATATCCACTCCACGTCTGAACCCCCCCCCCCCCCTCGCTGTTTTGTGTAGTTAAGACGTCTGCTTGTAATCCTTATGTGTGTCAATTATGGCACCTATTGCACTCCTAACCATCCCTGGACGGAGGGATCCCCTACTCTACAATCCTTCTCAAGATGTCTTCCTAATAATTAAGGGAGTTTTTTCTTGCCCTTTGGGGGGCTAGGTTTAGGGGGTGTCATAAATATATGGCCTGTAAAGCTCTTTAAGTCTGTAACTGTGATTAAGTACAAATAAAATTGACTTGACTTGTAGTTTATTTCTACCTCTTATCAGCTCTCTGGATTATAAACATGTCGTTTTATATTACTGTGTTTTGAGAGCATTACTAAATAATACTAAGTGTTGTTTTTATAATGCGATTTGGTTTGTGAACGAGACAGACTTGTTACAAACTAGGATACTGGTTAAGATTCTGGCTAAGGAATGCGAATAAAAACAACAAACTAGGATTAGATGGTTACTCTGCTTACTTTGTGATCTAACCACAGTATTTACAAAGTAGTAGTAAAGATTTACAAATAAAAATATATGCAGGCCGACTGTATACAATATGCTTGTTAATTAAATCCAAAGAATCATAAAGGTTGGTCCTTTTACCTTTTGTTTGATGCAGTTATCCTCTGAATATTTTGTTGAAGGTTTTCGTTTAAAGCATGTCTTCTCTCATTTACATACAAACCCAGTGTGAGCAGGAAGCCAGAATGCTTATTTCCTGTTTTGTAAAAGAAGAGAATGTGACGAGGCAACACATTCAAATTCCTGTAATTACATTCTGGTATACAAGTGTGGATAGCATACTCCACAACTCCCTCACTGATTTTACTTTATGTAAGGATTATCCTAATATCATGTGAGATTGTATTTGTCCTACACTTATGAAATGTGTTATCAGACAGGATCAACAGCCAATATTGTAAAAATAAGTATGATGTATGATGTCATATCACAGTGGTATGTGAGATATAATACATGTGTCTCATTCATAAGTCACATAATATTTCACATCATATTATATGTCATATTGTAGGCCTACCATTTATTTCATTGCACTGAATTAACTTTGTGAAAAAATACATGAATGCAGTTATATATTATATCTATATAATATATCCACTTATCTAAATTCAGAGAACAGCTTAACGCTGCGGTTTGCGTTTCCTCTCTGCTGCCATGGTGGGGTTTTTTGGTTGTGGTTTAACAGCTTCCTGTTTCTTCCAGTTACAAAACTACGCTGTTCTTTCGCTGTCTGCATCCTTTTTCGTTTGTTTGGTGGTTATTTATGTGCCTTACTTATTTCAATGTTACCTTCACTGAACCAGGTAAAACAAACGGTTGGGATCTTCTTCTTCTTCTTCTTCTTCTTCTTCTTCTTCTTCTTCTTCTTCGAGAGAGAGAGAGAGAGAGAGAGAGAGAGAGAGAGAGAGAGAGAGAGAGAACTGGATATTGTTGACATTGGATAAAAGCAAAAAAAGTTTAATTAGGAAGACCTTCCTCCCTCTCGGCTCACCTGGGAGCTGTCCCCTATTGTCCTCTGCCACAGCATTCTTTAATCAGCCTCTTCAATCATTTGTCCTTTATTTAAACCTACCTGCCTGATGCTTCCCTCCTGATCTGCTGTCATTCCAGTGTTATGCCTTTCGTCAACCCACCACCACCCCAACCCCACCACCAGCCTTCAAGGCCCTGTCTGTATTCCCAAGGGGGTATTCCTAAAATATAGATTTCAAAGACGGGGTCTACGCCAAAGCTGTTTTAATTTTTCAAATAAAAAATATTTGCATCTAAAACGTTCCTGGTTTAATATAATTATAAAATATGTAGGCCTATGTATAAAATATGACTCCAATGTTGTGGAATAAGTTTATATAAATTGTGTGTACGTCGAATGGTGCCCTCTTAAGTCAGGGCTGCTGTGGTGCAGTCAATACCTGGTGAGTAGGTCCATTTTATATTCACATATTACAATCTTATTACATTTGATATTTACATCTCATGTATATGGAAGAAAACACTTGTTGTTTATTGTATATTTGTAGAGCTGGCTGGAACAGCTTGTTTGGACAATAGCCTATGCACGATTGTGGATTTTGGTAACTGGATATCAAAAAAAGTAGTAGAAGTTTAATAGCTGGTCCACTTCTTCTGGATGTTAGTCGTTAAGGGGCGGACTTAGCCGCTCTATTCTGTCATCTATACCAGGGGTTTTCAACTTGTGGTAGGCCTACTCGGGTACTGCAGGTGGAAAAAAATATTTAGATAATTGAAAATAAACATATTATAAATATTGTTCAGTAAATTATGGCTTGTTATTATCTCAAAAATCGTGTCGCTTTGTTTCCATTTGTTCTCCATTGATGCTTGGTGTTAATTTGCGTTACTTTTTCTTTACACCATTCCCCACTGGCCACTGCCTCCTGCAGTAATACTGGTGTATACAGCACTGCCTCCTGTAGTAATACTGGTGTATACAGCACTGCCTCCTGTAGTAATACTGGTGTATACAGCACTGCCTCCTGCAGTAATACTGAATAATGACAATGATACTCAACTCTCTTTTATGTTTATTCTTTTATTAATTATTTTTCATTTTAGGAAGTTGTTGCACAGCCGTTGTTGTTGTTGTTATAGAAACTAAACAGTGAAGGACAACAGGATCAATAAAATACGTAAAATAACCATAACATATTGAGGGATGTATCCACTCCACGTCTGAATCCCCTCCCCTCACTGTTTTGTGTAGCCTAGTTAAATGTCTGCTTGTTGTTTTTTCTTTTTTTCTTTTTTTTTTGGGGGGGGGGGGGGGGGGGGGGGGGGGGTGCACAGACAATAGTAAGGATACCTAAGGGTCATTGGGTTCAACATAAATCTAAGGCCTAAAATTTCATTTCGGCCGCATATTGAAGCTCAGAGCACCTACGTAATATTTTATTGTTACAGTAATACACTCATAATTAAGGGCGTTGTAATCGCAAGTTACCGGAAGTCACTTCTTTTTGGAATAACACATGCGCAGAAAAACCCTCTCCTCCTTGGCCCCGCCCCCCCCCCCCCCCCCTCCTCCCCTCCCATAAGTACCGGACCGGACCTGACCGGAGCCACTGGTCTCCTGTGATGGCTGTTGAAGCTGTACGGATAACTGGACACATCGCTATTCATCACTTCATCACATCCACTGAATGCGAAATTGTGTGAAGCGCAGGTGGTAAGGATGTGTCATTTGAGTGTTTTTTTAATTTATTCATTAATTGTTGTTTTTTTGTAATAACGTAGCCTATCACATAAGTTAAAACATTACCAACTTTTTGTATGAGGTAATCAAGCACAAGTAATATAGTTTGCGTGTGTTTGTGTGTGCGTGTGTGTGTGTCGTGTGTGTGTGTGTGTGCGTGCGTGCGTGTGTGTGTGTGTGTGTGTGTGTGTGTGTGTGCAGGGTAGGATTTGTGAGAAAAAAAGCGGGGATGTTTTGAAACGTTTCAGAACTTAAACTTCTTCACTGCATTAGCAGAATTCTTTTTTTTCTTATTTAACTCATCAAGTAGCCTATAGCGCAATATGTTTAGGCCTACTTAGAGAAATGAGACGGGGGTTTTTTGGCTGTCGAAATTCGCGATTAGCCTCAATCATCCTCATTCATCAGAATTTGGGACAATTTAACATGCCGGGACGTTAAATAGAAACAAATGTGGTTAAAAAAAAAACAATCATTCAAATCCACACAGTTTAATTTTCAGTTCTAAAGAGCTTTCTAGGGCGTGTTCACACCTAGCGGGGAGTTGTTTCTGCCAGCGCTCGTTTTACATTACATTCCTATGTAGCAGCGCGTTTTTGGAAAAAGTCCCCGGCGTTTTTTAAATGCCTCTCGGCGTTTTTTTCTCCCGCACCCAGCGTAAAAAAAGTTCAAAAAAGTTCAAAAAGTTCCTAACCCTAACCCTAACCCTAACCCTGCATCAAACAAAAGGTAAAAGGACCAACCTTTATGATTCTTTGGATTTAATTAACAAGCATATTGTATACAGTCGGCCTGCATATATTTTTATTTGTAAATCTTTACTACTACTTTGTAAATACTGTGGTTAGATCACAAAGTAAGCAGAGTAACCATCTAATCCTAGTTTGTTGTTTTTATTCGCATTCCTTAGCCAGAATCTTAACCAGTATCCTAGTTTGTAACAAGTCTGTCTCGTTCACAAACCAAATCGCATTATAAAAACAACACTTAGTAGCCTATTATTTAGTAATGCTCTCAAAACACAGTAATATAAAACGACATGTTTATAATCCAGAGAGCTGATAAGAGGTAGAAATAAACTACAAGTCAAGTCAATTTTATTTGTACTTAATCACAGTTACAGACTTAAAGAGCTTTACAGCGCTTTTCAGTTTCCGTATTATTATTTATTTATTTATATATATATATATATTTTTTTTCTTTATTATTATTTTGATTTATTATAACTTGCATTTTGATAAATGCACACTACAGAGACCGTGGGTGGGGAGGGCATGGGTGAAAATTTAAAAAAGCAATGGAGTTAGACCTTATTGTGAATACCTGTGTATGTATTGTCGCAAGCAACTTCCAATAAAAATATTTTAAAAAAAATAAAAAGAAAGAGCTTTACAGGCCATATATTTATGACACCCCCTAAACCTAGCCCCCCAAAGGGCAAGAAAATACTCCCTTAATTATTAGGAAGACATCTTGAGAAGGATTGTAGAGTAGGGGATCCTACATTGTGATAGGACAAAAACGCTAGGTTTGAACACGCCCTAGGCGCTTGCTCCATGGGATTTTAAGTTGGTTTTATGGTGACCACCAGGATATATTAATATTGTAGGCCTTGTGCCTAAATGGACCTTATGCAGTGTTTTTGTATTTTTTGTTTTTTTTGACAGTACTGTTGCATTTTATAGAACTGCTGTTCTTTCTTTCAGGACTACAAGAAAGGATCAGTACAATCAATATTCAATGTAATTAAACCATAAAAGCGTTGCCACATAATTATGCAAAAACATTTAGATAACAGTAAAACTGGACCTTTTACAATATTGATAATGATACTGGCACATTAAAGTAAGGTGGGGTGATTTAGATGGTTTTGATGTTTATTATGAAAACACCAGCTTGTCAGGCCCAGCTGTGATGTCACAACTGGTACTCATTCAAATATAACCAATCATCTTCGAGATAAAACAGCCCAACACCCCCAGCATATATCGATATAAATGTTTCCAAAACAGTATAGTAAAAGTTATACTTTTTCTTTTTCTTTTATTATTTGTTTTACAGTGTTAACACTGTACACCCTGTGATTGATCCCTCACAGGGTCAAGTCCTGTTATCGGGTTGTGTCAAAGACCGGTTCCTGACTCTGTCTGTTGTGGGTGTGACCATCATGTACAGAACTGTATATGGTTTAGGTATCTGAATCTCTCAGAGTGCTACCTTGTGTCACATTTATTCCCAGGCCTGCTTTGCCTACAGATATGATCCTTATAGTATAAAAGCTATGTTGCAGTACAGGTTACAACCTTTCACTGTGGTGCCACGTCCCCATAACTGATGTTGTTTGTTGGTGTGTTAGGCCTGAGCTTGGATCCCTCAAGGACTGTACTGTACACTTCACCTGAGTTCTGCTGACGTCATCACCATGCAAGAAGAGGACCTGTCGAGACCAGGGTTCGGCATTGCTGACTACACCGTGTTCGCTGTCATGTTGCTGGTCTCCATGGCAATAGGGCTCTTCCAGGCCCTGAAGAAGGGCAAGGGGGAGGCCACAGCCGAAGACTTCTTCACGGGCGGCCGGAACATGCCAGCCATACCGGTGGGCCTGTCCCTCTGCGCCAGCTTCATGTCGGCAGTGCAGGTGTTGGGGGTGCCCTCAGAGGCGCTGCGCTACGGCTTTAAGTTCCTCTACATGTGTCTGGGGCAGAGCATCAACTCCCTGCTCACGGCCCTGCTCTTCCTGCCCATCTTCTACAGGCTGGGCCTCACCAGCACCAACCAGGTAACCCAGACCAAAAAAACTGCTTGTTTATCTTGTTTGTTTATTTTTAATTGACACATTGCGGTCTTACAAGTCCTTTAGCCATATATTAAACAAAAGAAAAGAAGAAAAAAAACATACAGCACAAGCAGCCGACTTCATGTGCTTTTAAGATGAGATGAGATGATACTTTATTGATTCCAGGCGGGACATTCTCCAAATGTTATTCTTTTATTCGGAGACACACCTGCTGTGCACCTGCTAGATATCAAACGGGCCGGATGAGGAAGGTGGGGATGGACGTGTGATGGGGTGGTGTTGAATGCACCGTAATAATGCCTAAGGTCTGCCTCTCACAGTATCTCAAGATGAGGTTTGGCAGACCTACCCAGCTGCTAGGGAGCATCCAGTTTCTGATTGCAACCGTAAGTCAAACTCACACACACATCTTATTTGGTTGGGGGGGGGATCAATTTGAAATGTAACGCTTCATTGTAATCAAATTAATTGAATTACATGTATTCTGCCATACTTGTTTAAAATAATTATGTTTTTTAGACCTGTAGGCTTACAAAATTAAACAAATGAACTGCTATCTATAGCCATATACAGATAGATAGTATAAAGTGATGCAGTGCCTCAAGGAATTCCCTTTCATCTGCCTTTTATATTTCTCTAACTCCCTCAAAATGTCGCCTTTGTGCACTTGTAGTCCACAATCTAATCACGACAAAACATTGCAATCCAATCATTCTAAAAACTGTCGTCTCTCCATTCCCAGCTGCTTTACACAGGCATAGTCATCTATGCCCCGGCTTTGATCCTTCACCAAGGTATGGGAGAACTCCCTCTGCTAAACTCACTACACTACACACACACACACTATGTAAAGCGCTTTGGGTGTCTTGAAAAGCGCTATATAAATGCAATGAATTATGAATCATTATTATTATTATTATTATTACACACACTACACACACCACTAGACACTACACACACACACACACACTGCTAAACTCACTACTAGACAATAAACACACACTACACACACACACACACACACACACACACAACTAAACACTGAAATCACTAAACATTAAACTCACTACTAGACACCACACACACACACACACACACACACACACTGACTGCTAAACACTAAACTCACTACTAAACACTACTTGACACTAAACTCACTACTAGACACCAAACACACTCATAGACACTACACACACACACACACTGCTAAACACATGTCTAAGATAAGATGAGAGAAGATAGACTTTATTGTCCCGAAGGAAATTTCTCTTGGACACATACAGTATAGTATAGTAGTACATATACACAGGCTATCATCCATACACATGCACACACAGTGCCTGCCAGCAAGGCACAAAATTAGCACCAGCCACCAGTCAAATGCTGGTAAAATATTCAAGTGGCTAGTAGATTTGCTTCACTCTCCAACGAAAAAAAACAATGGCAATCTATTAGCAAGTGGCTGGTAAAATTTGAACATTCACTAGCCATTTGGCCAGTGGACAAAAAAGGTAATATTGCACACTGCCTGCCACCGGTCTAGACACTACAATTATATGTGGTCATTTAGCAGATGCTTTTATGTAAATCTACTTACTAAATGGTAGGCTGAGAGCAATCGAAATCCAAATTGGATTGCAAGTGCCACACCAACACGTTTCTTAAAAAACTGGACAAATGGCTATAGGAATCAGAAGTTTAAGTTTAAGTTAAAATAATGTATTAGTGGTTAATAGATAAAACCCCTCAGTCATTGGCTCAAGCACAAATATTCAGACACAAATGATTATAAACATGAGAATATTTACATGAATGTTATTTTCTATTTTATTTCAGCTACCGGGCTCAATATGTGGGTGTCTCTATTTTCCACGGGAATTATATGTACTGTGTACACCACCGTGGTAAGGTTAACTGCTTTTGTTTTATCACCCTTCATTTACTCTTGGCTTGTTTTGTATGTTTGTTGTTGGACGTCACTGTTGGATGACTTGGGTGTCTGTCTGTCTGTCTGTCAGTTGGTAATTCACCATAAATTAATTTGTAAACAAACCTCCATAAACGGTGAGAGTACAAGCACGGTTCCAGTGTATTCAGCATATTCAAGAGAATATCAAATATTATCATATCAAACAACTCATAAAACAGGAACACCACAGTATATTCTGCCTGCCTTGCAGAAAGCAACAGCTTATATCTTCTTCAGTTGTGTCATAAACATAGATTTCTAAGGTTTGGCAAACAAGGCTGTGTGTGTGATTATGTCATGTGTATTTGGGGAATTTGTGTGTGGTGTGAGTGTGTGTGTGTGTGTGTGTGTGTGTGTGTGTTTTGTGAGTGTGTGTGTGGTGTGAGTGTTTGTGTGTAAATGTCACAATAACTCTCTGTTCATAGTTATCTCAGAGGACCACCAAGGCAAAGACTGGCAAAAATCTTGACTTTTGTGCTCAAAAGAGAGAATAACACAAACACACACACACACACACAAACTGCCTTAACACTTTGTGGTCTGTGATTTTCCATCAAGCTGTTCAACTGACAGATGGTTAACTGCGTGTGTTTGTCAGGGGGGCATGAAGGCGGTGATCTGGACGGATGTGTTCCAGATCCTGGTGATGCTGTCGGGGTTCCTCGCTATTTTCATCCATGGCACGGTGCTGGTGGGGGGGCCCGTCCGTGTCCTGGAGATCGCCTACAACGGATCCCGCATCAACTTCAACGAGTAATTATCTCATTATCTCATGCTATTTTCCATTGAGTTGTTTAGCAGGCACCTTTACCCAGCGATTCACAGTGATGAATCTTTGAATCTAAAAAGAAAATCACTGAGAAAATCACTAAGTCGCTTAACTTCACAATGACTAGGGTTTGCCGGTTGCGGTTTGTAAACACAACATTAAAAGTTGCCCACTCCTCCTTGGCTGAACGACACCAGAAGCGCTCGCCAGAGGGTGAAAGCCAAACCCAGATTAACTCTTGTTTTGGAACGAGCTTTGTCCGCTTGCTGTCTGCCATTGTCGTAGCTTCTTCTTCTTGAGTCCTGCCTCACACACGCTGTTGGCTGGGGGCTACCGACTGCCCAAAGGTTGACGCCCAGAAACATACCGAACAAAGTAAAATTAGAAAATACAGGCAGCGGTCTGTGAAGATACAGACACCGCCACACACTTCTAGTGGGTCATAAGTGATGAGTAAGAGGGATCCTTTTTGTATAAGTCCATACATTGTTTTTTAAGGAAAATCCTAGATCCTCATTGTGCTTTTAAAGTGTCGGCTAAATAGAAAATATTTACATATCCGATCCAAATGTTGATTTAAATGAAATAGTACTAGTAGTTTTTAGTACTGTATTATGATGATGATGATGATGATGATGATGATGATGATGATGTCAACAAAAACTGCTTGCCAACTGATCTTTGAATTTGCCTCTATCAGTCTACAAAAAACTGTTAATGGGCTCCTGTGTGTTTTATGTTGTTAGTTTTGACATGGACCTGCGGAAGCGGTACAGTTTCTGGAGTCTGAGTGTTGGAGGGACTCTGGTGTGGCTGTCCATGTACGGGGTCAACCAGTCCCAGGTCCAGCGCTTCATCTCCTGCCAGACCGAGCGCCAGGCCCAGTGGTGGGTTAGGATACATGGGTTAATGTGGGGCGTGGGAAGCTCTTTGAGACAGCAACTGCAATAAAGGGCTATACACATAAAATGTACTTGACTTCAATTGACGAGATAGTAGAGAGATGTTCTGGTTAGGTTCTGGGCTGGGTGGGGCTGCACACCTGTGGTGCAGAGCAATCATGGCACCCAGGATAAACCAGCTATCAACACACACACTCAGGGGGAGCCACTGTCATGGCAGCATGTTACATCTGCTCGGCAAATACCATCATGCCATCTCCATGCATTCTCAACTCAACATCTGCCTGTGTCCTGTGTCAGAGGGCCCCAGCAAAAGCCACTAAGGTGGCGTGTGGCAAGAGTTGTCTGCTACACATACTTTTTTCTTCGTAATTAAAAAAATTAAGAAATTCAAATGTGGATGGAGGGAGGGCAGGATAGTGTTAGTGGCTAGGGTGTGCGACTCCCTGCCAAAAGGAACTGGGCTCAAGCCCAAAGGTCTGCAGCCAAACCTGTAGGCATCCATGACTACTCTACCTGGTTGTAAATTATGTGTAGCCAAATTCACTGTAAGTCAATATAAGTAGCTTTAAGTCATTTTAGTCAATGACTAAATAGTGATAGTAAACAGAAGCATTTGCTCTTTCCTAGGTCTTTGTTCGTGAACCAAATAGGCTTGTGCCTGGTTGTGGGCAGTGCAGTGACCTGTGGCATCGTCATGTTTGCCTACTATGTCAACTGTGACCCCCTGATGTCTGGAAAGATCTCCTCTCCTGATCAGGTGAGAAAACACGGTCCTAGCAGCTGATAAGTATTTTACTACTGCAGACCGTTTATGGGTCCAGCTATTCTAACAATCAAACGAAGATATTCCCTCCACGGCACTGGACAGCAGGAAGCTGGAGTTCGAATTCTGAGAAACTGAAGACTGAAACTGAAGACAACAGCGTCTTATTGTTTTATTGTTTTTATCTCAGATGAAACACATTTTCTACAAACAATTTTTTTTATATTGCATGATGGGTAACTTGTGTGTGTGTGTGTGTGTGTGTGTGTGCGTGTCTATGTTTTCTTGAATAGTATATGCCGTATTTTGTGCTGGAGATATTCGAGAACCATCCGGGCTTCCCAGGGTTGTTCCTTGCCTGTGCATACAGCGGCACCCTGAGGTATTGGAATGAGAATTATAACATAAGCACAACAAAAGTTGTGCAAACTAGTGTAAACAATGGCCAGTTTGGATGTTATAAATGCAGTGCAGTATAAATCAGTATCAGTATGAGTGTATCATTATCAATGAAAACATTTGACAGAAACCATGCCAAGTTCACCTGGTCAATGTTCACCATGTTGTCAATATATCTTCAGTTATTAAACAATTACCCCCCAGGAACAATAAATGAATCTGATTCTAATGGTGTGAAATGCATGTCCTGCTCCACAGCACTGCTTCCACCAGCATCAACGCCATGGCAGCCGTTACCATGGAGGACCTGCTGAAGCCCCACCTCCACAACCTCTCCGATAAGAAGTTGCTACTCCTCTCCAAAGCACTGTGTAGGTCTACACTGTGTTACTTGAATACATCTGGCCCCTGGGCATTACCGTATTTACTATTCAGTAATATAGCAGACACTTTTGTCCAAAGCGACTTAAAGTGAATTCAGATAAATTCCATTAAGGAGCTCTATGGGGCATCTTGCTCTAGGACGCCTTCACGTTGACTGTGGATCAAACCCAGAACCTTTTGGCTGGGAGTTAAACACCCTAACCACTAGACTAGACTGTCCTGTCCCCTTGTAATCTGAATCTTAGCACAGGTGTTGAGAGGCCCCTATTTAATAATGGCCCTATGATAGATCTAGGAACAATGATCAGCCTACCAGCCTGCCCAGTGGACTGTACCCATTGATCTGTCAATCATACATACTGGGTAGACACATTCCTATGTGTGATGTCAATATAGGGTCTATTTTGAAAACACCTGTTAAGGGTGAAGCAACGTCACACCTGGGGTCCGTTTCACAAAGCAGGTTTAACAACCTCTGAGTTTAATCCTAAACGCTGAGTTGATCTCCACTGAGATAGAAAACTCTGGGATTTCGGTTCCACAACACCGGTTTTGAGTTAAGTTGATCAACTCAGAGGAGTTCCACCTAGGGTTAAGCGCGTGCACCACAACTACAAAAAGCCAGCATCAATGGAGCCCCGATTCGACGAGTCACCATGGCAACGGGGAAGAGGAGGGCTACGTTTTTCACCAACCTCCAATTGGAAATCCTAATGCGCTCATATGGCGAATTTCAACAGGTTTTTAGAAATCAGTGCAACACTGCTGCGTAAGTTTAAATGTAGTCCTTTGCGATCACAATAATATTACAGAGGAAAACTGCTTGAATGGTAACTATTTATTTATTTCATTTAGGTGCAATGCCGCGGGGGAGAAGCGCACTTGACAGCAGCTTAAGATGACATTGTTCAAACAGATAAGACCTCGGCATGATCATTTTGATCATGTTTTACACTGTAAAGTAAATATTAAGTGGCTACAAGGGCGTAACTTTGGGTCTGCCATTGGGGGGGTTAAACTTGCGGCATATTTATTTATTTATTTGTTTATTTATTTATTGAATCATTTTCTTGTGTAAAAGGTGACATGCCAATTTGCCGTTCTTGTATTAGAAATACATTGCGATACTTTTACTGATTTTGGCTACTTTTTGACTATTTATGCCATAATGACACAGTAGTTAAATTCAGTGTTTAAGCACTAGCCAACAGTGGCAGCTTCCACCTAATTGATTTTGTGTGTGTGTTCACTATCTTATGAAAAAAAACACAAGAACTTAAAGATTAATCAATTGCATCACTGTATTGGCACCTACATGCAGCAAATGTATTATGCACAATTCAACTCTCAAACACATCACACAATACAGGGTGGCACACTGGAGTGCAGCTTGCACCTCTATTCTGAACATGGCAAACTGATTTCACATATTGGTGGGCATCACCAGTTCAAACTAACAAAATCTAAACAAAAGCATGTAAATACAAAAGAAGGCCTATCTGTCAATCACATTTGAAGGTATTTTACAACATATTAGGCTAAAATAAGAATTGACTAAAAGAAACAGGATGCTATACTGACGTCTATTCTGCCAGCAACTATAGTACTACTAGCAGACTATAGATATTGTTGGGCAATTCAGATAAAAGCACCAAACACCTGTTTGCGTCTCTGTGTAAAAGAAATGAACTGTGTACACACTGACTTCTTAGTTAAGAGGTCCAATTTGTCCTGATGGATCGTCCCGCGTCTGTCTGAAACGATCTGGGGGTTCTCATAAACCCGTTCGCGGTGGTAAGAGACGAGCAGAGTACAGCGTCCGCTTGCAGAGCAGAGTCTACAGCGTCCGTTCACTACAATAACCCGGTCACGGTGATAGATTACGCTAACCCTAACCTAACCATAACCCTAACTATAACCCTAACCATAACCCTTTTTGGAGTGAATTGTTTCACAGTAGACTGCGGACGCTGTAGACTCTGCTCTGCGAGCGGACGCTGTAGACTCTGCTCGTCTCTTACCACCGCGAACGGGTTTATGAGAACCCCCAGATCGTTTCAGACGCGGGAGGGAACCTTTTGCATCAGTATCAGATGTCTAGGGGCGTGATGACAAATTGTCGGTATTACGAGTTGGGATGAGAACGTGTTGGATATTATGGCCCCCCCCTTGTTCAGATGCGTTCCGCGGTGCGTTCCGCGGTCCATGCTATACAATAATATTCATTTAAATAGTGCATGAAATGAACCACTGAGAATTCGAACACCACTACAAAATGGCGAGCACCCTATATTGTGCACTATATCCGTGATAGGGAACGATTTCGAACACAGCTCATGGTATAACAATAGGGGTATTTACCTCCTTTTCGTCAGGATTTTTACTCTTTTTCGACCAACAATGAAAAAGAGTTGTCTGGCTGCCTTTCCGTGTCCTTTTCATCGCCACATTCATTTAGCATGAACTTTCTCAACTATTCATCCCAGCGACTGCGCGAAATAGTTCGGTTTGGTAAAGAAAACGGGTTGGGTCATACCAAGTAGTCGGTGGGCGGGCGGGGAGGGGGGGGTACATTACAGATGATTAAAACATGATACTATCTTGCTGCCAAATTAATAAAGAAAACAAACAGAATATTTCATATTTTTCTGAATTATGTGTGATGATATTGGGGGGGTTATATTAGCTGGATCTGATTTTTGGGTGGCTATTTGACTGTATACAGTTGCCTTGCTCAAGTGCTCTGCATCTCCGACATTGTACAAAAAACATTTGCAAAGAAACGCAGTGCAACACACAATATCTGCTGGGATGTGAGAGACTACGGTTGGTAATGTTGCACATGTAAGGACGGATTAGGTTGCGTATGTAAATGATGGACTGTGACGTGAAACGGTACCGCTGAAAAAGATAATTGTCTGGAAATGATAATTGTCTGGAAAGGCTCCATCTATGGTCTGATAACCCTCTCCCGTCCCGACGAATATTTAATTCTCTGCGCAGTAATGCTGCACCTCCATCCACGGGATCGTTGTCAAAAGCAGTGCTCGAAGTGGGCCGGTACTCACCGGTACGCAACCGGCACTTCTACATTTTACCCTTTAGCGTACCGGCACTTTTTCTTGTGTACCGGCACTTGTCACAGGCTGCCGGTACTGTACTTTGCCCTAACCAGGGGCGGATCTACCGGAGTGGCGCCCCCCCCCCGTCGGTCGTAGGTCCGGGGTGGGTTACGATCGCGCCGTAGGTCTGGGGTGGGTTAATATCGCGCACCCCCCCCCCCCCCCCCCCCGTCGCTTATATGTGAATAAGGGAGTACCGGCACTTATTTTTTTCCACTTCGAGCGCTGGTCAAAAGGACATGTTCGTGAAAAAAGTCGTCTCCTACTGCCTAATGGACTTCTGAAATAGCACTGACTCTGATTTTGTAAAATGATTTTTGACAGACGGCTACGCCAAAACTCGCCTGCTGACTGAATGAATGAGGAAATCAAATGGCGTGTGTGGCTGAAAGAGGGCGGAGACAGATTGATCCATTGAGTAAAACCTGGTCCCGACCAGGTTAGGTTCATAGAGTCTGTTACTACGGTAACTGACCGAGAGCGTAAGTTATCTCTCTTTGTGAAACAGGCTAGAGTTGCCCCTCTTTCTCTGGTTTGAGTTATCTCCCTTTGTGAAACGGAAATCGCTGAGTTTCCCTCAGTTCAGGGTTAATAAACGCAGGGTTTTCACTAAACCTGCTTTGTGAAACGGACCCCTGGTGGTAGAATAGGGGCCTGTAACTGTGTAGTGAACAACACACTTCTGAACCAAGAAGAACACATAAGAACACTGATTGTGGCGTTTCAGGGCCGTCATAAAATAAATGGTGCCGTGACTTGGATTGGGAGGGATGATTAGGGAGATGAGCATAGCGGGGGGTGAATGATGTCGCACTGTAAACCTTACTACCAAGGACACAATGAAAGCTTTAACCAACAAAACAATCACTGCCATGCCTGACCTTCGACTTTTACAGCGTTTAAAATCCAGAGATTTTTTAGATCTTCTTCATCATTTTCCTGTGGCTATTTGGTAAAACTCCCCAACAATCATGTCAAACTTGAGGACATAATTAATGTGTGTGTGTGTGTGTGTGTGTCTTGTGTTCTCAGCGTTTTTCTACGGGGCTGTGTGTATCACCGTGGCAGCTCTCTCCTCCCTGCTGGACTGGGGCGTTCTTCAGGTACAGAGCCTTTTATTACTGGTGTAGTATCCTAGTTAAGAAGTGTTGTTCGAAACAGTTATCAAACTATGGCTTTTAGTTTTACTAGCCCAAATGTTAAGATAAGATAAAATGGTGGTTTATTAATCACAGACGGGAACTAGACTGGATTAGACGGTAGTACTTCAATGAGATACTTACATTGGATACAGATGTTTCTTTCGTGCTTATCGTAGGTATGTAAAAATAAAATAATATGAGATAAGATAGTAGTTTATTAATCCCAGATGGGAAATGGGTAGAGGTATGTGTAAGTAATTTTAAGAAAAAACAAACAAGATGTTTTGCCAGCCAGTCAAGTGTGGTGTCTAAGACTAATGGAGCTGTAATGTTGCTTGGTGTCATGTCTTCTCCTCCTCCCCAGGGGTCCTTCACAGTCATGGGGGTGGTCAGCGGCCCGTTGCTCGGGGCTTTCATCCTGGGCATGTTCTTCCCCGCTGCCAACCAAGTAGTGAGTTTCACACACAGTTCTAATCAAGCTCATTATAACTTTTATTGATGATGGTGTTCATTGAAGTAACCATTTAACTAGTAGTGGGAAAGGTTTCCACAATCCATTTATGTGCATCAGTGCCGTTTCTAGGCATATGCGGACTATGCGGCTGCATAGGGCCCCGCCGCCATCAGCGGTCCCCCCCCCCCCCCCCCCGTCGGCAGTAGGTCCGGGTGGGTTATGATCGCGCTCGCACCCCCCCCCCCCCGGCGGCACTAGGTCCGGGTGGGTTATGATCGCGCTCGCAGCCCCCCCCCCCCGCCCACACGTTTGTATTAGCATGAGGGTTAGTATTAGGGTAAGTATAAGGGCTAGTAGGGTTAGGGTTAGTATTAATAATAGTATTAGGATTAGGGTTTGTATATTGATTAGGGTTTGGATGAGGGTTAGTATAAGTATTAGAGTTAGTGTTATGTTAGGGTTAGTATTAGTATTAGAATTAGTGTTATGGTATCAGAATCAGGGTTAGTGTTAAGATCAGGACTAGGATTAGGCTCTTTATTTCACACCACACTGGTTCAATCACTCTGTCCTGCTTGTATTCCAGGGTGTTTTATCTGGTGTTGGTTAGGGTTAGTATTGGTATTAAAGTCTGTGTAAACCAAAGGGAAATATGTGTTTAGAGTTTGTCACACTAAAATACACACAAAATGTGTTATTAACCACCCAGCCAAATTTGAATGATTAAAATATTTGCCAATAAAATTAGGATTCAAAATCGTGAAAAAATAAGCATTATTCTCAGCTCTGAGGGCGTGTCTGCTGAAGACGCTGTCAAACTTGCGATTGAGCATGACAAGCAGTGACGTAACTGCGCTCTGGTTGTTAGGGGCAGGGTAATGCTAAGGGGTAGCGCTTACGTCATCATGTACCCTTTAAGCCCCGCCCATAAAATCCTGAAAGCAAAAATGGTGAAAAATATGAAAACTCCACAATTCAACAATAAATGCTTATACAGTCTTTTCACATGTTTTCAGCAATGGCTTTCTAACGTATGTAATGTATTTGGAAACAAATCTCAGAATTTGCTTTACACAGTTTTTAATATTAATATAAGTAAGGATCGTTAGACAAGTCCCTCTATCCTGCTTGTTTCCAGGGTGCTCTAGTTGGCGTGGCAGCAGGCTTCAGCGTGTCTCTGTGGCTGGCCATCGGCTCCACTCTCTACCCACCCAGCGCTGAGATCATGGGGGTCCTGCCCAGCCACAGACGGGACTGTTTACCCACTAACGACTCACTTTTGAGCAGCCTGGTCACAGACAGACCCTCCTCCATTATACATCTTCATCCAGATGACCATGAGTAAGGCTTGTGTCACTTCACACTGTATTGCTGAGTGGGTGTGATGTGAATTTCTGACTTAATTTCAGAATGAATAGCCCTTCGTGAAACTTTCTGAAACCCGATTACGGTGTTTACATAATAATAACATCGGATAAGGATTGGGTTTGCATAGGTGTCTTAACTTGGTTTCACTCTGGGGAGAAACCAGCTTAAGTAACCAGGCTTCAATGTTTACATGGCAATTAAGAAACCCGGTTACCATAACTAGGTTACAATCGGGTTTCTAATGTGCATGTAAATGCACTGATTAAAAAGTGAGATTATGATTACAAAGTAGAAATGAAAGACAAATTATATATATGATTATAATAGCCTACATTTTTGATTTTTCTCAAAACAAGTGAGGGATTTGAATAAGACCACATTATATGAGGAGATCAAGGACAAAACTAGTCGATAATCACGCCAGACTGATGAAAATGCCAGTGACCTGGTAAAAAGTATTATTATATTCATGTTATTCAACTGCTGCTCCACTAGAGGGATCCATAACTTCTACTACATGTCCTACCTCTACTTTGGTGCGATGGCAACCAGCACTGTGGTCCTGGTGGGGCTGTTCGTTAGTTGTGTAACAGGTGAGAAACTAACTGAAATGACATCAACTCAATATGCTTTATCTGTTAAAACCATACTTTAATCCCTTTGATATACTACAATACTTGCTTGTTTTGTTTTTTAGTCAGACTTGCTGAATGTCACTAGATTTGCACAAATTATTTAAAAAAAAAAACTATTATTTGTCTAGTTTTATACCTTGTCAATCTACAGAGACAAATGAAATACCAGGTAAAAGAGCTTACTGTTGGTGAACATATGGATTAAAATAATAACCATTGCCTTCGTTCTTTCCAATGCCAGGACCTACAAAGAGGAGTATGATAGGACCTGGGTTGTTGTGGTGGGACCTGCATAAGTTCAAACTGGTAAGTAAACGCATTCTACTCCAGCATATTAAAAATATAGTTTCCATGATTTCATGTGGGCCTACTCCCTGCCCAGTCTTATGCTCACACCAGGGTCTGTTCTTTATGCAGGGAGACTCCAAGAGCCTACGCCCTCAGCTGGTCCCTCTGAACGCAGGGCACAGGGAGACCTCCAGCGGCAGGGAAACCATCGATGTGGGAATTATAGAAATAATGGAAATAGAGGACAAGAGTCACACGAGAATGTGAAGGTCTTTGGCTACAAGAGACGCAAAACACAGCTGTGCAGTTTCTAAAATATCAATGTTTTAACAATGCTGTTTTCTTCATCTGACACATATAGGGTATAAGGGAAAGACTAAGCATTGCGTTAGTCTCAGCAATTGATTTGTAAAAATAGTTGCAATTATGGTGTTAAGGTATTGTTTTATGATTCTGGCTGTTCTGTACTGTTTTGTATTTAAATGTTATATTTGCTCATCTTTGAGTAGTTAGGTGTACATATTTTGTAGATTTGTATGTTGCTATATTGAAAACATGTATGACAAGGAAAACTTTGAATGTACATTTTTTGTTACTGTGAACTGAGGTGAACTAGGCCTGCTTTCTCTGGAATGTCCCCACAAGTCCACCTGTTCATACTTGTGTCTGTCTTGGTGCTGATAGACCGTGGTCCAACCTGAACAATGGGAGAACTGTTCTGTGATGGGAAACTGGAATAAAGTGTAAATAAAGGATTAAGCTCTCTATTCATTTACATGACCTGCTGTGTTTAATGTGTTTTCGATGAGTGTTATATTACCACGTACTTCTAATATCATATTTGAGAATACTGCCACTAACATAGCATTTGAGGAGTAAACATTCAACTCTAGACACAACCCTCTTGTTAGCGTTCCTTAGACCTACATACTAGGCCTATAGAAGAATAGAAGAAATTGGCTATACAAGCAATTGTTGAAGTAATGAAGTAAGAAGTATGAAGTAAGCAAACAGAAAACAAACGCCTATTCATCATAAACGTTTGTATTAAAACGCAACACAACTGAGCAGGCCTATTTATTTGGATCTCGATTTATTGCTCCTCGTCTCGCCTCGCCTCACACAACGGTACAAAGACATAATTCCACGTATCCTATAACACTGAGTCTTTTGAAGACTAAAACAGGCATCTCCAGCAGCAGCACCTCCATGGCGGTGCTGCTGGGCTCCAGTCCCGCCGCCGGTCACCACTCCTCTGCGGCCCGGTTCGAGTCCTCCTCCTCCGCCACGGCGCAGTCCAGGTGCTGGACCCCAGGCAGGGCCAGGTCCCTCCCGTTCAGCTTCTCCAGGAACGACGAGAGCAGACGTTTGTTGAGGTGGTCCGTCAGCGTCCTCTCTTCCTCCTTGGTCAACTTTGACTCACTTTCTTCTCCTTCTTCTGCTGCTCCTTCTTCTCCTTCCTCCTCCTCCTCCTCCCTGGTCTCGGGGGTCCGGGCTCGCAGCTCGTTCGGCCGGCGGTCCTGCTCCTCATCTCCCTCCTCCTCCTCCTCCCCGGTCTCCCGTGTCGGCCTCACCCCGCGGTCGGTGGAGGTGGTGGTGGCGGCGGACTCGGTCTCCATTCTTGCCGCTATCGTGGTGTGCAGCGCGGCATTCCTCAGCTCCTTCTGCCGCTTGTGGTCCGGGTCGCAGCGAGGAGACTCACCATCACCATCATCCTCCTCACCCTCTCCTCCTCCTCCTCCGGCCGGCGGGCTGCAGGGAGGCGGCCTGGCCTGCTGCTGCTGCTGCTGCTGCTCCATAATGTCGTCCTGCTGCTGCGTCATGAAGAGCGACTGCGGAAGGTCGTCCCCCTCCCCTCCCCTCCCCCCCTAGCGGATCACGCTGACGCTGTCCCGCAGAGCACTTGCTATGGCATATGGCAAGCCGTTTTAACATTTATTAGCTAAGTTTGACTATCCGGAATTAACATTATAGATATTAACAACGTCATTTTGACTAGTCCTAATTACATTGTGACTAGTCAGAATTTGTATTCAAGATATCTATAACGTCATTCTGACTAGTCAAAACGACAGTTAGAGATTAGATATCTGTAATAATTCAGTTTGGACTAGTCCAAACTGAATTACAGATGTCAGCAGTGATGTCACTGAAAATGACACTCTCGTCACACATCCTAAATGACAATTGTAGATATCTGCAATTCAGTTTTGACTACTCCAAATAATAGTTGCAGATATCTCAAACGTCATTATGACTAGTCCAAATTGTTGTGCATGACGTTGCTCATGCGAGGCTTCCCATTGGATATTGGCCCAGCAAAGCATTTTGAACAGTGTTAACAGAAGCAATGGCGGTTGCTGTTGTAGATAGTTAGAACATGCCATGAAATAGAAAGAGCTTATCATCAAGGAGTTTGTGGTGAACGAGAGCTTCGTTCACTAGAGAGTTGTGATATAAATTTACAGCGTAGTGTATTGTACTGTGGATTGTAAATCCTCTGTATTTCTCGACGACAGCTCCTGTCGTGCGCGGGCTGCAGCATTAAAAACCCGTCAAAAACGCGAACTTCGGCCTCGATCAGCTGCTCTGACGTGGCGGTAAAACGGATTGCCATGCGGTTGCAGTGCCACAGTATGTTTAATAACAAGCCTAGCCGCTCCTCCCCTCGCAGTAGCTTCTGACATAACTACAGATATCTGCAACGTCATTTCGCCTAGTCAAAACTCAAATTCAAGATATCTGTAATTACATTTTGACTAGGCAGAATGAAAGTTAAAGATATCGCCAATTTGAGATATCTCTAATCAAAATTCATTTCAAGATATCTATAACTTGATGGATATCTACAATTAAATTATGACTATTCCTAATTCCAGTTTGAGATATCTACACCATCATTTTGACTAGTCATAATTCCAGTACAAGATATCTACAACGTTATTCTGACTATAAAACTTAATTTAAGATATCTAAAAAGGACAATGTAGACATATTGAATTGAGGGGAATTAGAGATATCTTGAACTGGAATTATGACTAGTCAGAATTAAATTGTAGATATCTGAAACTGTAATTACAACTAGTCATAATTCAGTTGCAGATATCTGAAATGACAATTGTGGATAGGAAGAATGTCATTGTGGATATCTGAAATGTTCTTTTTGACTAGGAAGAATTGAATTACAGATATCTGCAACAAATATCCAGTCTACAATGTGATGAGATGCGACCACAGAGACGGTTGTAGCCTAAAGACTTGGTTGGTTTGTTTGGGGTGATACATGTGCATTATAGAAATATATAATATAAATATAAATATGTAATATAAAAAATATATAAAGATATAACATAATAACATAATACATAATAAACATATGTGCCAACATGGATGTATAACGCCACACATATAGCGGCTCCCTATTGGTCCAGGCGGCGACACGTCATCACAGTGCGCTCTGGAAGAGGAGGTGGCGGCTGCCTCTTCGAAACAACGATTTTGTTGTCATTGAGGTACGAGCAGTTAATCTATGATATTGTTATTTAGATAAATACACATTCCCGGAGTAGTGCCTTGATCCATTTCTCGGTGAAATTGTGAAAAGAAAATTGGCAAGGCAAGCTGTTTTTCATGCATTTCATGCATTGCGTATCAAAATAACGGCTGCGGATGCCAACTAGAAAAACCACAGGCTTTCGTATTATCAGAGAGAATATGTGAATATTATTGTTGTATTATATAGTAGCAATTTAGCATATGTTTAATGTTGAGTTTTTTTATTACCATGTTGATTTTTTCTTCTCAAACATTGAAATCGACCTACATGAGGAAATGCAATGTTGCAATACTAGCATTGCCATCACCTGTCGTAGAGCTTACCACCTGTTATATAACCATAACCAATTCATGTCAATCGTTCCTCTCTGAATGTGCATTATTAGGGATCCACAGAGTATCTGTGTGGATAGCTATTGTTATTATTATGGTTATTGTTCTAGATATACGACTTGATCCGTATTGTTGACCACAAAACTGCAACAGTGTTCTGTAATCAGTTTCTCCTCAAGATGGCGAAAACAAAATGCAATTGATGCAAATGTCAAAGTTCAATCGAAAAAAACCCCCACCACTTTGTGTTGATCCTATTTGGTATTAGGTGAACCAGGGATGCCTAAGAAGTTACAGGGTGAGAACTCAAAGGCTGTCACGGCCAAAGCTCGAAAGGCTGAGGCCAAAGCCGTGGCAGACGCCCTCAAGAAGCAGGAACAAGAGGATGCTTTGTGGACAGAGAATGACAAACATGTCCTGAAAAAGGAACAGCGGAAGGTGAGCCCCCCCACGACCACCCCTAATAAGCACATTTACCTTTTAACTCTAGACTATGTGGAAACTGTTTGGGTACAGTTCATATTTCACTAATTTTTCTCATCTAAGCCACTTATATGAAGACAGGAGCGAAGTCCAAGTCTAAGAGAAAAAAATAATAAGAATAAGAGAATAAGAATAAGAGAAAGTTTGAGAAAAATATCCAGAGAAACTATTCATTTTGCCAAAATGTTGGTTACATTTCTAATGTATACATTTCACTTTTGATTTGATTGGTTTTAAACATTGAGCCAGACATAGGCAGGGTCCAAAATGAACAGCTGCAAAAAGCCAATGTCGGATAGATTTGACCATTTGGCAAGTAAAATAATTCAAGGTTACATATTAAAAAAACTGCTTGGCTGGTAGCGTTTTCCACAGGTAAAAAGACACAATTCTAAAAGTTAATTTTGGAACCTGGATACCAGTTAATGACCATATGTGTGTATAGTCAGGGGGGCATTAACCTATCACTATGTCCTAACACACTTTAACTATGGCTCAATGTGTTACCCCCATTCTCTGTCCCCTGCACTCCCAGGATGACAAGGAGAAGAGGAGGTTGGAGGCCTTGGAGAGGAAGAAAGAGAACCAGCGCCTCCTGGATGAGGAGAGTTCCACGCTAAAGGGCCGGGCCAACAAGGAGACGGCGGCGGCAGCGGCACCAGCGGCTGCCGGGGGCAAGGTGACCCGCGCCCAGATAGAGGAGACCCTGCGGGCCGAGGAGCAACAGCAGGGTCAGCCTAAACCCAAAGGTAGACCTCAGCCTTTCTGAAGAGTGCATAGAGCGAGACCATCAGTACTGCTTACTATTTTAAGTAGTAGGTGCTGTGATTGTGGCATACAGTGAAAACAGAGACGGGTCATTAAGGAGCGGGTAGGGGGTTAGACCAGATTTTCCCAACCTTGGGGTCAGGACCCCACATGCGGTCGCCCTAGGTGACCGCAAGAATATAGATATTTGAGTGGTATTTTGATTATAAAATGTATTTAAAAGTTTCGAAAGATTTATAGCCATAAGCTACTGCTACTGACTTAGGAGGTATTGATTGTACTGCCAGATATTGATAGTATTAAAACGGTGTGTGAGGAAGCAGAAGCACAAAAATGTTTGGAGTCCAAACGTTAAGTATTTCCAGACCTAAAAATGTGATCCCAGGCCATGAAAAGTTGAGAACTACTGGGTTAGACAGTTAATATAGATGCTATAGAAGCAGATTTTCAGTTCATAATGTTTCTATATCCTCTGCTCCTTCTGGTATGAAGATTGTGCAAGACACCCAACATGCTGATTGAAACTCTGCCTGTACGAATGTGATTGTGAATGAAGTAGACGCATTCATTGTAAAGTGGCCTCAGTGGTCCACAGTCTACCTGTAGGAATCCTTGAGCAAGATGCCCTAACCCTTACCTGCTCTTTCATGACATGCAGTGAAGGAAGTGTGCATGAAGATTGTTGTGATAGTGTTGCAACATTAGCTACTGTTGCGCGTGGCATGGCATAGACATTGCAGAGTGTAGGGTAAGTTATTATGAGGACATGGGACACAATTTATCAATCACTGTTTTGAATATAACACAGGTCTTTTACCAGCTTGTTTACCAAGAGCTTCAATGTTCTTTTTACATTCATATGCATATATCATGATGCATATCAAATCTTTAGACCTAATTGGTCTAAAATTCTCCATCCTTTTCTGTGTAGCTTTATATGCATGAATATTGCATGAATATGAAAGGATACTTTAGTGGTTTAGGGTATTTGACTCCAAGCTAAAAGGTAGTGGCTTCGATGCCCAATGCCCACAGTCTACCTGTAGGCGTCCTTGAGGAAGTTGCCTAACGCCTACCTGCGCTTTAATGTCACATTTATGAATTCACTGTAAATTGCCTTGGATCAAAGCATCTTCTAGGCTACTAAATTATTCGTAATTATTAATAATGATTATTAAACCCATTTTTCCTCACAGAAAAGAGCCATCTTGAGATTCCGCTGGAGGAGAACGTGAACAGGATCGAGCCCGAGGAGGAGAGCTCCGAGGCCCGGACGATAGAAGACGCTATTGCCCTGCTCAGGTGTGTGCTCTTAGGTCATGGGTCATGGGTTGGTTGTCATCGTATGTTTCAGGTTCGGTTTGTATAGGGATGCACCCTGACACCCAGGAGTAATCTAAGGGACTATCCTTGCCTAGGATAGTTCAAAATAAATTAAACAACCGACAAAATAATTTTTTTTATCAATCCACCAAAACAAATGTTGAACATTCTACCCATTTAAAATGGGTAGAATGTCCTAAAGATTGTATTTGAGTTTGGCCCAATGCTCGCCTAAAAGCACCAGCCACTCATCCAGGTAAAAGAAAGAGTTAGGGAAGTGTTTTTATCTACAGATCTAACGTTGTATTGGGATTCATACTTCATACTCTACCTCTGTTCTACTCTTCCTGTTCTGTCCTACCTGTTTTCTTCCACCTGTGCTTCTCATCTGTTTTCCTCTTCTGTCCTCCTCACCTGTCCTCCTCTACCTGTCCTCCTCTACCTGTCTTCCTCTCCCTGTCCTCCTCTACTTGTCCTCCTCCTCCACCTGTTCTCCATGGCAGTACGGCACCAGAGGAGGTGGACCGCCACCCGGAGCGGAGGATGAAGGCAGCCTACGCGGCGTATGAGGAAGCCAACCTGCCTCGTCTCAAAAAAGAAAACGCCAACATGAGATTGGCGCAGCTCAAGCATATGTTGAAGAAGGAGTGGACCAAGTCGCCAGAGAACCCCCTGAACCAGCGCTTGGCGGCCAACTCCAAGTGAACACCTCCCGGCACTTACTTTACACTCATTCTAACCTTGTTCAAGCCCAACAAAGCCAAAACTCTCACTATTTTGGAAAACACAGTACTGAAAAGAATGTTACTTCAGGTTGATAACGAAAGTCGCCGATGAAAACCGTTACCACTGTCGCGCAATTAGACTCTCACTCCAATGCCCCAGGACTCTAACCAATGCTTTTAATTCCGCGCAGCTTTAGCGAGCTAGCTAACATCGGCTTAGTTTTTGCTACTCATCATGGCCCTTAATGACTTTTCAGTTTACGCACCTCTTTCCCTGATGAGGACTCTGCATCTTATGAGTATGATTATATTGGGCCCAAAAGAGTTGAGGTGTTAAGCCTCGTTTTGAGATGAAAGCAATTTATTGAAGGGTGCTACTCCATGACAATATCACCAATCTCAATTAACAAATTACATTTTTTTTGCTTTTGAATGCGTGTCGTCGACCCCGTCTGAGCAGGGCTGGACAACAACAACAATGTGAATAAAGTCAGGCATTGATTCACAGCAACGCTTTTCCAGAATGTTCTTGGTTCTCTTGAGGAAAATGGTCATTTTCAATTCCATACAGTTGGTTTAAAAAGAAAGAGAAATAATAATTTAAAATAAATAATAATGAAAAGGTTAAAAACCTGACCACTAACGCGGTCACCAAGGGTGGCATTTGCCTTTCTAATGCCTAAAAGTGCGAAGAGTGAAAAAAAATGATAGCTATAGGAAAAGGAAAATCAAATGTATTGCTACACATGTAAACGCAAAGTCACATCCATAGGTGCCCATGTACATTTGTATTTGTATTAGGGTACACATGGTTTTACATTCAGAAATGGTATTACTGATCAGTAATTTTGTCCAACAATGCACATTTTATGGTCAAAACACCACTCTTGTAGCAGGCCCATGCAGTCTGCATGTTTGTTAGCTGCATGTTTGTTATAGCTGCATCAAAAATGCAGCCATAACAAATCAATAAATCAACCTAAAAAGTAGCTAAATTAATTGTATTTAATAGCCATCCACCATGGGGATGGTTGCCCATGTAGCAGTGGTCTGTGAACGAGCCTGGTAATAATTAGTTTGGTGACACGGTGAATCACAAAAGCTTTTGACTGCACAGCAAGATTCACTGGCCTATTCAGTCTGCTGAGGCTGCAGTCTGTGGAAGCTGGTGCTGTTGTCAGATAGGGAGCATGGATGTAGATAAAGACAAACAAGACATGGCATACTTGATAAAATACTGCACACTCATTCCTAATAACCATTATTTATTTCAGGGGGAGTTGTTGAAGTTAAAAACAAGGGTTTGTCCACTTACTTTTATTTCTAATTAAAATACATTTTTTTAATCATTCTTTTTTTGTAAACAATGCTTTACTTAAAGGGGCAGTAAACCCAAAACCATTTTTTATTTTTAACATGGATATGTCTTATGTGATCTTCAACATAGTAATCTATGCAATTTTGTCACTGTTACTAAAATAAGATCTTAATTTAGAGAAAACGGGTGTAAAATCCTATGTTTTTGCCAGCCAGTTGTGTTCTTTTCGTGCCATTATGAGGCACTTCGATGTCATGATGAAGGGACACCAGTGGTGAGGTGTGTGTGGGTGTGGAGCTCCGTCTGGGCAGCGGTTGATGTCCGCATCTGAGAGAGGGTTAAGCTCCTCGGACACCTATAGTATAACGCCACGGTGTGTGGTGCATTTCATATAGAACACTGCTCGTTATAATGCTTATACACAAAGATTGAAGTAGCTTTAAAAAAAAAAAAAAAGTATCACAAAGTTGTGGGTGTGGGTTGTAACCATGGGGATAACACGTCTCCACATGTTGATATAATTAAATTATGCAGTCTAGTCTCTAGTGCACATTAAAAGCCTTTTAATGATACTTAAAAAAAAAAAAAAAAAGTAATACTGGTGTAATATTAATATGGCATTGGTCTAGTACCAACCTAAAAATGACTTGGTATCAGGGAAAGTCTCGTTTAGAGTCATTTCCTAGAGTCGTCATATTACATATCTATTTTATATCTTTTCATATTTTCCTATTAAGGATATTATTGTTGTTTGTTGATGTTGTTGGTGTTGGTGCTCGCCAGGATCTGTTTGATCCACGATGGCCCCTCTGGGTGCCCGCCCCGCGCCTCCTGACCAAACATCAGAAACACCGACAGTTCTATCATCTACATTAACCCCCCGCCCCCCCCCCTTCACGTTTCTTCAAAGCCTATCAAACGTCTCTTTTAACTACTTTGATCTGCAATGTCTTCACACTCACCTTTTACACGCACAAAACCATAATAGTCAAAGCTGTTGTTGTATCAGAGAGAGACAGCATTAAACCAACCAACCAAAAGAACCCTCCCAATTGTCATTGTTGAATTGACATATAGATGGTGTTCAAATCAAACAAATAACATGTAATAAATCAAACAAGTCTTCCTAGATCTCCGACAGCGACGGAAGCCGAGAGACCCCTTTGAAGACCCTGACATTCGTCAAATCCATTGAAGCCATTGGCGCCCGACACAAATGAGATACTTTTGTCCAGCCGCCTCCTTGTGGCGGAGCAGATAAGAGGCTTATGTAAAGGCTGTGTGATGAATGAGAAGTTCCCCTGACCTCCTGTTTATTTACCACCCTGCTTTGAAAAGGACCCCCCCCCCCCACCCCAAAGCGCTCTGCACCAATTGGATCCACTTCCTCTAGCTCTTTTTTAAATTTATTTCTTTACATCGACCACTCTTTGAGCTCGCACACATCTGACGTTATATCTTGGTGGTGGTTGCTGTTCTTAACCTGTTGTGGTGTGTGTGTGTCTCACTCTTTCTGTCTGTGTGTGTGTCTCTCTCACATCCTCCCACACAATTTGCATGACGGCCTTTCATAAGTCCTCTGCTCTTGCCCCTTCCTTCCCCTCACAGTGAATCTCTAATCATTACTTTCAAAGGAAAAGGTCTGCGCTGCTCCCATGTCAAGGGTAGGGAACCGCTAGGAGGGGCCAGTAAGGGGTCACATAACAGACCAGCTTGACACGCTTCTCCTACCTGCCATAACAACCACATCCACCCTTGTGCCCCTGCAGACCATCGCATGGTTCCCTGAACAGCGAGAGGGTAAGGAGAACCCGGGTCGCTATCATGAACTGGGTGTTGCTTTGTGTTTTGAATTGATGGAAGAAAAGGGAAATTGTGTTGTGTACCTACTAATGTTATTCCTTTTTGCATCAGGGTTGTTATTCGAGAATGTATAAAATAAGATTTAAAAAAAAAAGAAGTTTTTATTTTGTATTAAATTCAATTAAAGAAAATTACATTTAGCATTTTTGAATGCTTTCTGAAGTAGTAGTAACCTTAACGATGAGGAAAACAATATGCCACCTTTCTTTAAACAATAGTATATTTCTAGCAACCACCTGATCCGGGAGGCAGGGGTCGGCGAACAGGGACATTCGGCAAGAGGAAGCAACTCAGCGACGACGCCCTGGTCAGCGGGGTGTTTGGCATCATTGTCATGGTGATCAAGACGGAGCTGTCCAGGGGGTTTTACACCAAGGTGAGTAATACATTATTAGAATGAACTCATTTCAAAATTTAATGTTCAATTTAATGTAATTTAATTTCATATTTATATTATATATTATATTATATCTCATCACATTACATCATGGAGTGTGTAATAATGTCACATGAAAATCGCATGCATACAGATCAAACATATATGGCGTGGTGTACCCTCTCTTTAATGTGCTTAGTACAATTGACACAACACAGTAAAATATTTAGTATTCACAATACTCACACTTACTTATAATGGTACAGTTGGTTCCAATCTGCAACCTCCCTGCTAGATGACACTAAACCTTACACACTGCACCTTTAACACTGTCTTCTCCCTGTTCCCCAGGAGAACAGGGAGAAGACAGTGTATTCATTTGACCTGAAAGGCCTGATCAGTGTCTCTACTGTTGTGCGACTCATCGTGATGTACCACGCCAGGGAGGTCCATGTATGAGTAGGTATATCCACCCCTAGACCCCTGCAGACCATCACGTGGTTTCCCTGTGCAGCGAGAAGGTAAGGAGAAGGTACTGCGTGTTGCTTTGTGTGCCGTGCGTTCGTTCAGAATTAAGGGAAGAAAAGAGAAATGGTGTTATGTACCTGGTAATGTTATTCGTTTTTGCAACATAATTGTTATTCGAGAATGTACAAAATTAGGTAAAATGTATTTTATTAATCCCAGATGGGAAATGACTACATTTAAATGTATTCGATAAAACTAAAGTAAACTACATTTATCATTTTTGAATGCTGTCTGAAGTAGAAGTAACCATAACGATGAGGAACACAATATAACAACCTGCTTTAAACGATAGTGTATTTCCAGTAATTATTTACATTTACATTATTATTTTATTTATTAAAAAAAAATGTTTACCAAATAAATTAAATTGAAAATGTTGGCGATGAGACACCATTTTTTACTCTCCAGAATGTCCGGCTGTTTTGTTGGTGAGTGTTCTGATTTCCATACTGAGAGGAAGAACCGCATCTGCTGCTGTCAGCCCTGTGCTGTTCACAGACAGCTGAACCCTGAGCCTTAAGATAACATAATATCTCATAGATTATGAAGACATTATTACGATTTTTACACAGCTGTGGGTCTGGTTTATAGTTTATTTTTTTATTATTATTAAGTTTGCTATTCATCGGTTACTTGTTAAAACGCTGGGAAAGTTAAAATGGAGGAGAAAAAGAAAGAAAGAACGAACAAATAAACTATCGCAAAGTGCAGTGCATACGTGGATAAATAACACGTGTGTTATTTGATGGCATTGTCAGACATCATGGTGGACTCCTTGTTTACCATGAAATAGGATCGGGATATAAAAGGCATACTGGTTTTGGTATATAATACATATATATAAAAAAGTAATTAACCAAAGTCGTTCATTCAAGATTAGATGTGCCGTAATTCATGTTTATTTGTGTTCTAGAACAATGGCCTCCGACACCTAAAGTCCAAACCCCCCAGCGGTGAGCTATGAGGCTGATTCTAGTCAAGCCCACCAACGCCACCCAGCGCCTGGACTCCACCGGCGAGGTCTTCCAGGACGGGGGTCACGATCGCTGCCGTCCCGGCCCTGACCTGCCCCCCGCCGCCGGGAGAGACCCCGACATCCTGCACTACCGCCTCTCCCGGGCCTCGCCTGCACCTGACCACCACCACCAGAGTCCCTCCTCCGCAACCCAGGGCATTCCCCCCGCCGGGGCAACACCCTCCAGGTTACAACCACTGAAGATCCGCAGCAGAACCTTACCGCAGCTGGACGAGCGTGCGTGGTTTCCTTTCTGCAGCCATGTCTGGAGCGGTAGCGGTGGTGGGAGTGATCCAACCGCTGCCGAAAAGCAACCGGCCGGTATGGGTATCTCACATCCCGGCCATGGTGGAAGAGGAAGAGGAGGAGGAGGAGGAGGAGGAGGAGGTTGCGGATGTTCGTCACAAGGCGAGCCACACTGCGAACACGAGGAAGTGGGGGGGTTTCAGCTGTGGTCGAGACAAGATGCTCTCCCTGGCGTTGGCGGTGTACCCCAGAAGAGAGACCTCTCGCTGTCGGCTCACAACAACCAGCCCTTCTTCAAGACCTCCCTGATCTCCACCTGCCAGGTGTTCCCTCAGCAAACCATCCCAGAGGACCCTTTGATATCGGCCACCTTCTGCTCACAGGATGGCTTCGTAGGTACCCAGTGCAACGGAGAGGACGGCGGGAGAGACCTGTGCCACCACCACCACCAACAACAACCTTCCAACCATCTCAAATGCAAAGACGGCTGCCTACCGGCCTCGACCAACCTGTTCAACATCCCACTGAATTCCCTCGAGTGTGGCGAGAAAAACCAGCTGTTGCCTCTGTCAAAACTTCAGGACGGAGCTCGGCCCTCGACAGAGGGCAAACGTCGGTTGAAAGAACTTTCTGGAACAGAAACCTGTGCTTCGCTCATGTTGAACCCCTCCACCGCCTTCGACTTTTCGGACTCCCCTTTCACCAGTCCCTGGTTGAAAAGTTCAGTTCCTGACAAAAGTGCAGATTCCCTTGCATTCAGCCATCAAGGTTCTCCTGAAAACCAACATCATGTGGACAAAAGGCTCTATCATGCGGAAAATCAGGTACATGGTTTTGCTTTGAAGAGCTTGAAGTGGTCGACCATTTTTATTCTCTTTTTTCTTTTGTACTTATTTTCCTCATGTGTGTATTGTCCTAGAAAGTAAGCTCTAGTTTGCATACGATAAAGCAGAACGTTAGAAATCCTTGTTTTATACGTCCCACAATCAACCATCTCCAGTACACAAAGTCATGAATGCTGATCTACTAGTGATTTATGCTTTCAGCGATACAGAACATTAATGAGCAGGTCGGGGTTAGGGCATCTTGCTCAAGGATGCCTGCAGGTAGACATTAGGGATCGAAACTAGTACCTTTCGGCTGGGAGAACAAACACCCTAACCACAGCTATCCTGCCACCTGTGCTGATATGTTTATAGTCTGCATATTCTGCCAGTTCCCTGCGCTACACTAACTCACATCACCTCTATCATCAGAACAACGACGAATCCCAGCTCAGTCTGACCGGTTCCAGAGTCTCCCTGCTCAAGAGGGCCGCGTCTCTGCACTCCGATGCAGCCGTCAACAACCAGGGACTCGTCGACAACCAGGGACTCGCCCCCAACGGGAACGTGCCTAGGCGACAGCTGGCTGCCGGCCGCCAGAGTGCGACCAGCCCCTCTCCTGTTCAGGACCTGGATCCAGCCTCCCAGCGGTCCTCCCAGCTTCTCCACCGGGCCACCCTGGAGGATGCCTTCTCCAAGGCCACCAGAGAAGACCCCAGCAAGGCAGAGAGCGACCACCTTATCCGGGAGGAAGGGCTCGGCGACAGGGCACCGTCACCTCCACCGCCCAAGAAGAACAGGGACATCAGCCACCGGCTGGGCCAGCGCCGGGCGTTGTTCGGCAAGAGGAAGCAGCTCAGCGACTACGCCCTGGTCAGCGGGATGTTTGGCATCGTTGTCATGGTGATCGAGACGGAGCTGTCGAGGGGGTTTTACACCAAGGTGAGTAATACGTTATTAGAATGAACTCATTTAAAAAATAAAAAATAAGGTAGAATATATACAGTAGTATGTACAGTAGTATTTTGTTATTATTACGTTGGTATTTGCTAAATTACAGTAAGTACCAATGACATTCAATTTAATGTAATTTAATTTCATATTTATATTATACATTATATTATATCACATAACATCACATAGTGTGTGTAATAATGTCACATGAAAATTGGATGAATACAAAAATATATGGTGTGGTGTACCCTTTCTTTAATGTGCAATTAGTACAATTGACACAATATAGTAAACTATTGACTCATTATTTTAACATCCGTGAATGACTGACACTTAACACTGTCTTCTCCCTGTTCCCCAGGAGTCTGTGTATTCTTTTGTCCTGAAAGGCCTGATCAGTGTCTCTACTGTTGTGCTCCTCGGGCTCATTGTGATGTACCATGCCAGGGAGGTCCAGGTATGAGTAGATATTAGCTATTAGCTAACTATGTAAGGGATCATGTACAGTGAGCCGGTCATTATTGTGAAATAAACCCTTACAGGGTGATGTCTTGAATCACCCTGAAGGGGTTTATTTTGCAATAATGACCGGCTCACTGTACATTATCCCGCTTATTATGTGGCTACTAAATAAATCATTAGTTTGACACAAAATACAAAACAAAAATGATTTTAATGTTTAATGTCTGCTAAGAAAATTGTCTGTTATATTCTATGGTTGGAAATAGTGTCCATAGCAACGGTCTGTTATTCATAGCAGCGGTCTGCTATTCAGAATAACAGACTGTTGAATGCTGTAATTGACCAATCAGAATCAAGTATTCAACAAAGCCGTGTAATAAAAGCTATTGGCATCCAACCCAGTAATGCGTCAAATTGTGTAGGGGACACGTTACTGGGTTTTAGCATCAGTGCTATGGCACCATTTACCCTCATAGTTTTACTTTTGAAGCTCATACTGTTGACATAGGAAGAGATTCTATATCCCCATATTAGGTAGGATGTTCTAGTTGTTGGGATGTTGGACTCCCAGCTGAAAGATTCTGGGTTCAAACTCCAATATCTGCAGTCTACCTGTAGGCATTTCTGAGCAAGATGCCCTAACCCATTACCTGCTCCTTAATGACATATCTAAAATAATGACCTGTAAATCAAATAGTAATTAAGGAACACCAACAAGTTGCATTAAAGACATTTCATATGTTCTCTACTAACCGTTCATCTCACCTCTTCTCTCTCCCCGTTCCTTTCGGCTGGGTTTCAGCTCTTCATGGTGGACAACGGCGCGGACGACTGGCGCATCGCCATGACCTGCGAACGGATCCTCTTCGTAGCGCTGGAGCTCCTGGTGTGTGCTGTGCACCCCGTCCCGGGACACTACGTCTTCACCTGGACGGCCCGTCTGGCTTTCAGCCATGCGCCCTCAGTGGCGGACGCTGACCTGGACATCGTCCTCTCCGTGCCCATGTTCCTGCGCCTCTACCTGATTGGCCGAGTGACTCTGCTGCACAGCAAGTTTCAAGTTTATTTTTCATGTGCGCGATAGAGAGGAACAAGGTGAACCATTAATGGAGATGAAATGCTTGGACTTCAGGCATCCTCCACCAAGTAACAAGCAGCAATTTAACAGCACAAATAAAATAAAAAATATAGGATGCAGGTAAAGGATAAAATAAAATAAAATTAAACAATTAAATAAGAATAAAATCAAAATGAGAATAGTGCAAATTGCTGGATTAACCCGATTGTCCTGTCTGGAATCAAGTATTATCATTTTTGTTGTCTGTATAATTCTTTTACTTTTAAAAAAAAAGTTCTATCACTGTAGTGTAGTTTCCACGGTGACACAGTTCCCGTCTGGGATTAACAAAGTACCATTGTCTATATCTTGTCTCGTCATGTGTGTACAGGCAGGCTGTTCACGGATGCGTCGTCGCACAGTATCGGTGCGCTCAACAAGATCAGCTTCGACACACGCTTCGTGATGAAGACACTGATGACCATGTGTCCCGGGACTGTGCTGCTGGTCTTCAGTGTGTCCTGTTGGGTCATCGCCGCCTGGACAGTACGCGTGTGTGAGAGGTACTGATTCTAAACCTCTAAACTCTTGGCCTGTTCACAAGGCCTATGGTCTCTCGATAATTTCTGCCATCCTCCGCAATTTTTGCTTTCTGTTCCTGTATTACTTTGTTTTGTAATGCTACATGTAAAGCGTCCTTGGGTCCCTTGAATGGCGCTATCTAAATTTAAGTTAATTTTATTATTATTATTATTAAACTTGGAACCAATCTTAAATATATATACTGGCATACAAAACAAGACATACAATATTTATCTATTTATTCATGTGTTTATTTGCACGTGTGAGAGGCATGGACTCACACACATTCGATGTGTTAACTTTAAAAAATGTACACTTCCTATTTACATGTCATATTTATTAGAAACTACAATTTATTTACATGCTCACTTGCTTAGTTACTTACCTGTTTATTATAAATTGTCTCACTCACTCATTCAATCCAATCATCCATTCATTTTTGCTCCCTTTAATAGCATGTATTATGTTTTGTTTTTGTTTATAACTATATAGGTATTGATTTTCAAAAGCAGCCATTCATTTTAATCGAACAACAATAAAATCACTATACAATAATGAATCACAGAAATGCAACACACACAGGTTGGCTGATAAGAAACATGTAACCTTTTGTTCTTCATCATCACTGCCCCATCTCAAGCTACTCTCTTCCAGGTACCACGACGCTCAGCAGGTGACCAGCACCTTCCTGGGGGCCATGTGGCTCATCTCCATCACCTTCCTGTCCATCGGATATGGGGACATGGTCCCTCACACCTACTGTGGGAAGGGGGTGTGTCTGCTAACCGGCATCATGGTGAGACCTCCACTCATACTAACTGCTGCTGCTGCTGTTGTTGTTTTTCACTGTGTTGATGACCATTTTGTTGGATCACTTTTAACTGTTTGTGGTCATCATCACAGTTTTTTCAGTCAGGCTGTGCATTCTCCTATTTTGTACCTGCTCTGAGTTGTGGAATATATGTTGAATATACACAATACAGTTATACATACAGGATTTTGTTATTGTGACAAGCTAACATTATGTCACTGTTGTCAATGTACTTTATTTAATATTATATTTACATTACATTTTCAAGTCATTTAGCAGACAATTTTATCCAAAAGATTTTTAAGTGAGGCTGTTTCTGAGTTATTTTTTTGCAAGTTTGCGTCTTGGTATCTCGTATTCAGGGTGCGGGCTGCACGGCGCTGGTGGTTGCCGTCGTAGCAAGGAAGTCGGAGCTGACCAGAGCAGAGAAGCACGTTCACAACTTCATGATGGACACCCAGTTGTATAAAAAGGTCAGTCAATTCACCAAGCTGCATGTATGATGGATCATTTAAATAATAATTTCAGAATAATTAATCTTCAAAAGTGTATGTTGCGTAAATGACTAAATATAATTCTGATATGTATATGTATGTTGATTCTATTAGTATGTAAAAAATTATATACATTTTTTTAAATCCTTATTTTTTTACCCTTTTAGGTTGATAACTAAAGGCTGTAATCCTAACATTAATCATAATAAATATAAAATGCAATACTTTGCAGGTGAAAAACACAGCAGCCAATGTGCTGAGGGAGACGTGGCTGATCTACAAGCACACCAAACTGGTGAAGAAGATTGATCACGCCACAGTACGCAACCACCAGAGGAAGTTTCTCCAGGCCATCCACCAGTAGGTTCGAAAGAGTCATGTCAGAGTGATGCACTGTTCGTGTCAGTCCACGCACGGCCATGGCGTTTATAGTCGCTGTCTTGCCATAACGTTGCTGTGGACGGCAGTTAGCGCGCTCGGCCTGCTGAGGTGCTTAACACATGACATATCGCCGTATGAACCGTGCGCGAGGGCATTTTTGGTTCATGTTGGCTCACACAGTTCACCAACGGCAACTACAAGTTGGGTTTTAGATGAGAATCCATCTGATATAACTTGGAACTGATATGACTTATATCAGTTATACTTTATATCAGTTATAACTGATAGAATTCATAACTGACAAAAACTTTTTTTGAAGTGTTTTATTTTTTACAATGGATTTTGCTAATCCAAGGATTTGAACCAAAAATGTCCTCCTCTTTGTTTGTTTTGTGTTGTGGCCAAGTTCTTCAATGAGCATTGGTTGTACTTGTCAAGTAAAGGGAAATTCAATCTGATGAATTGATTTATTCATTCATTCAGGTTACGAAGAGTTAAAATGGAGCAGAGGAAACTAACTGACCAGGCAAACACAGTTGTTGACATTGCAAAGGTTTGTATGTATTCTTCAGAGAATTGTAACATAAGAGCTGTTTAAGTTGTGATCCAACAAGTCTCTCCTGGTCTCTCCTCTCTCTACGGTCATACCCTCATGTTTCTCCTGGTCGCTGCTCTTTCTAGGACCAGACCCCAATGTCTCTCCTCTCTAGGGCCAGACCCCCATGTCTCTCCTGGACTCTAGACCCAGAGCATGACGTCTCCGCTAGTATCTTACCTGGTCTCTCCTCTTTAGGCCCAGAGCATGATCTTTCCTCTGGTCTCTCCTCTCTAGACCCAGAGCAAGATCTCTCCTCTGGTCTCTCCTCTCTAGACCCAGAACAAGATCTCTCCTCTGGTCTCTCCTCTCTAGACCCAGAATATGATATACGAGCTGGTCTCAGAGCTCCAGCGGCGCAGCCAAGACCTGGAGCGGAGAATCGCAGTGCTGGAGGACAAACTGGACTCGGTCCTGCTTGGGGTGCAGTCCCTCCCCCTGGTCATGTCCCAGACCATCGCTAAGCAACAGAAGGACTTCCTGGACAACCTGTCCTACCAGGTCCACTTCCTCACTTCCTCCCTGGCTGTGGCTGAGGGTGATGGTGGTGGTGGTGGGGGGCCTCCCAGGCAGCTGTGCCCAGCCTCCACCGCACCCAAGGACTCATACCGCTTTTGAGGCCTGGGTGTACTTCGGCCAGGGTATACCTCAAATATCTCCTCTGGGATTAGTAAAGTTAAAGTACCATCTTATCTTGGAAGTCCAAATGGCACCATGCCGAAGCAAAACCTGCACACTAACTACTCATAGTTTGAAGCTGTCGTTCTGTTCTGTGGTTCTGACCATTAGAATTTGTAAAATTCTCAACTGAACTTAGTTGGAGTTGAAGACTTTATATTTTAGGCTACTGTATATGTAAGACACCACTGTATCCACCATTGACTCTTTTAACTAGATTATTTTTAAACTGAAACACAGCAGCACTTTCTAAGGTTTGTAAAATCTCCTATTTTGTCATCTGAAAGTGATGTTATGAATAGATGTGTTCAATTATAGACCTGTGTCGTTTTATTTTATTACTTAATAAATATTGATTTTCATTTAATGTAAATATAAATGTGTAAATGTAAAAAATGTTTAAAGAAGCCTTTGCATGAGTGTATACATTAATAAGGTAATAGAAAATAAAGGTTAATTGAAATTGTACACTTTGTAATTACTAGTTTTTGGTAATATACTCCCTAGTCATACCAAATGTGATCTTAGACATAACACATACATAACATAGCCTAATAGTATAATACTGTCATGACACGGTCTGTCAGGGCACACACCTATCTTTATTGAGATTGACAAGAGGTTTGTCCACTTCTCCCGCCCGCCAAACGGCAAGATCTAAAAGCGCAATGAATGACTATGCATTAAGCAGCGTCCTTGAACTAAATATGCATTACTTTGAATGGTTTCACGGATAATGAGTGGACGCACTTTCTGAGGCGGAATGAGTGCGATGTCCATGTTTAAAGCAAGAACTATCCACCCCATGCAGCAGGGCTGTTTACTAAGCCCAGCTCCGAGGTCTAAAGTACACGCATTTACATAATCTCGCGCCAAATTCTCGGAAGTGATCTGTGCCCACGAGACCACCATTTCGCGCGCTGAGGCTAAGCTCCGGTCACAATGCAGACCGACGGCCGCGCCAACCAATCAGCGGCTGCCTCTCAGCGGGAACTGGCCAATAGCGGGCGCCCGTAGTTGAACGCGGGCGGGGAAAGAAAGTATCAAAGAACTATTGATTCTGTCTTCGGCAGCGCGCTGAGTTTCTCCTGCAAACTAGAGTTGTACGAGGAAAACGCTTGCGGCGTAAACTTTATCTGTGAATTTGGATAATCAAACAGGTAAAGCCATGGCCTACGTTGAATTAATAACCTAAAACTGTGCCGGTTCGTAGCGGTTGACCTAGCTAGCTAGCCTGTTTCTGCTAATTTGTAAAGTCTCCCTGTACCTCGTTTTCCCAATGCCTCTCCTAGTCATTCAAATGTATTGTTCCGGGCGATTTACACATCTTTCTCGTTTTCCGATGGGGTTAACGTTACGTGCGTGAAACCGCCGTTATTATTACCGACTTACCGTGCGTGTGCGTGTTTTGTGACAATAAGTTGGCGGTCGGGGTCGGGAACGTGGTTTTGCTGTCAATGCTATGCGGGCTGGAGGGTGAACTCGGTGTGTGATGCTGTTGTGCGCGCTTTTACATTGTGTTGCTGTTTACTTGGTGCACACACGCCAGATGATCCGCTTTCACGCCACTTTTGCTTTGTACAATCCTCTTCAATACAACGCGGTAATACGCGAAGGTGAAACGGTCCCATTTAAAACTAGTTTTTTATAGTATTTGGGCCATAGAGGTGGGGTCGCGTTTAACGTAATTTATTTCCAGATGTTACTTTTTGTACGATCGCCAAGCTCGTGCGGGACGGTTTGAAGACGACTCGGGGGATTTGAAGGGTTTTTAACGAATCGTCGCACCAGCTGATCCCAGCTGAGAGCTGCAAGTTAAAAAAACCCCCATATAATAAAGTCATCGCCGTTCAAAGTGAACGGCGGAAGACATCGTCTTTTTAAACCATGATCGACGCTACTGCGTTATCCCATGTCATTTTTTTGAAGCGGTACCGGGTGGTCTCGCGGCGTGTGTGTGTTTTTATATGGTCCAAAACCGAAAAAAAACCCGAAGCCACATTGTTTGGTAGCGCTGCCTCGCGCCCGGATGTGCTCTCTTTAACGGCGTGGGCGTGGCCTTCTCCTGGTTTTCCCGCACTGTATTTAAATCAGGCTGGCCCCGCCCCCGTGGCCTGGCCACGCCCCCCATGGGCCGCGGAGAGGTGACAGGTCAGCATCATGGCCGGTCCAACGGTTTTTTTTATACTGACCGTTGTCATGTGGCGGAAGAGGCACGGGGATTAATGATGTCGTGTCGATACCGTGTCATCCTCACTCTAGTAAATAACGTGTTTACCGTTTTTTTAATATTATTCCCCATATTGTTATTCTCATCCGCTAGTCGTTCTCCATGTTAAACAATGTGACCGTTATATGTAGGGCTGAACCATATGGTGAAACATAATGTTACAGATATTACGCTATAAGTGGGTGGGAGTGATCATTTTTGCGTCACAATTTTGCATTTTCGCTGAAAAGCATTAAAATCGTGATGTGACGTGTTGGGGTCTGTACCAAATACACATGTTGTTGAGTATCTGGAGAGTGTCTGCAGCACTACAGTACTTAATTTATAAGGGTGTTTACCCTCATCAAAAAAAATGTATGATAGGCTTGTTAAGCCTATGGATATAAATGCCACAGCAGTATTTGCCCACTGTTGTTCAACCGTTTTATTGCTTGTTTTATAGCACCACATTATCAATACCAGGTGCATTACCACATGTCTGACATGTATGGTGTGGCTGGGTGAGGTGTCATAACCCCCCCACCACACACACTCACTATGTTAAGCACTTTGAGGGTCTTAAAAAGCGCTCTATAAATGCAATTAATTATTATTATAAAATCAAACGGAGATATTTACTTGAAAGCTTATGTGAAAACTGAACTGGTTTTTGTAAGATATTGGGGTGAAATGCGTGGAACAACCAATTAATCTGTATCCCACCTGGATTATTATAACCAATACTTGTGATTAGGTCGACCATCATACTTTGTCCTATGTCTATAACCAGCGAGGCAGATGCCGTAAACAATTTTTTTGCACATGCCCAGTAGCACCCTAACACTCAAACCCGCCTTACATGGGGATTTAGGAAACGGTTGTCAGCTTCATTGTCGTGATGATGGATTCTGTTGGCTACATTAGCACCACAGCTGTCAGGCTTGTTTTTGTACAACTATTTTGGACAACAATGGAGTCTTATCCGCCATTGGCTCCAAAATACTTGCAGGCAGAGAGTGTCATTTGCAATTATGGCCATTTCACTGATCAGGCCTATTAGGAAACGCAGCCACACTTGCACCTGCCTTGTCCTTTTTGAAGATGCACATGTTTTGTGTTTACACTACATTTTTATAGATTTGCTTCATTTGCTATGGGTGGGCAGACTGGAAAATTGGGTTTAAAGAAGGGATAGGACTAAAGGTCTGAACTCTGAATCAGACCTGGTTTGCTACAATGAATATATTGCCCCTATGTTGTCGGCACACCGAGGGTTGAGCTACCAAGCTGTCGGATAGAAACAATAAGAGACGCATTGCCATATCCATAACATGCACATTTGCATTAGCATTCATAATGCCACACATGGTCCAAAATTGCCGCCTGCCACCAGCCAATGTTGGATAGATTTGATTTGGCAAGTAAACCATTTCAGGGTTACATATTAAAACAATTGCTTGGCCGGTAGGTTTTCGACTCGACCGGTTAAGACACATTTCAGAAAGTTTATTTGGACCCGGTATGTGCGGCATCTAATGGTCCGTTGTCCCCAGGGCAGCTGCAATGTGGATCCAAGTACGGACGATGGACGGGAAGGAGACCCACCGGGTGGACAACCTGTCCAAGCTCACCAAGGTGGATGAGCTGCGTCTCAAGATCCTGGAGCTCTTCAAGGTGGAGCCGGACAGACAGAGACTGTTCTACCGCGGCAAACAGGTAGGTTGACCTAACTCAATGGTTAGGGTGGTTTATGGACAGTGGAAGAGCAGGAGGTGCACTGTGTTTAACTTGCGGCTGCAGATAATGGCTGTTGCCAGTGATATCTAAGTTGCAGCAATTGCGTCACACTGTGCGGCCAAATAGTGCTGTAAAGGCGTATCTGTTTTGACTTCAGGGTTGCAACTCATGATAAATGCGTTATTTGATCAACCAATGTTTTCCAGGTCTCACTGCTGGAATGCTAGTTATAGACATGAGCGTGTATACAGAAATTCTATTTTTGTAATAAACATCATGCCTACAAATGTACATGGAATATTAATTTAAAATCACATTTTCCCAGGCATTGTTTGTCGACTTGAAGACACATTACCATGACAGCCCTAGTTTGTCCCCTGCAGAGTATTTTAAAAAAATGATTGTATGTGGGGAGTGGAAGGAAGGAAAGGCAAGAGTTGGGGGAAGGGTAGAGTATGGATGCAGTTCTGTGGCACAGGCATTAGCCAGACAGAAATGTGTGTTTTGACAGCTGTCGTGCTGTTTTGTATGCAATTGGAATATAAATATGGTGGATCACAGAAGCTGTTTTTAAAGTGATGGACAACATAAATCCATCATTTACTTTTAATTATGTTATTAAGGGTAATCAAGGTTTGCTTGATGTTTGATGGAAATAATCAGAAAATTATGAAATCCACTGCAATCCACATTATTTCAGTATCGATATCCTTCTATTCCTACAAGCCAATTTAATGGGTGAAGGGGTCTATTTACTAGGGCTGGCCCGAATACATAATTTCAATCTTTGGATGATAAGGTTTTCCGAACCAATATTAGAAAATATTTGGATATTCTTGAGTGGGCCATAAAGGTCCTTGCCAGTGGTAATATCATGCTTTATGTACTAAAAAGACACCTTTCACTGCCAAATGTTTACTGATTTGTTTTGTTTGATTGCCTTTTAATTTGTGATGCATCGATCGATCGCGATCAATTTGCTGATTACAAGAGCTAATCACATGACTCGAAACCATTGTGCACGAGATGAATTATGGATGTTCCGTCATTATTTTCAGTCACTGAGACAATTAATGCTTGTCTTGCATTTAACGTAATTCCTCTTCAAATTGCCCCCACTCTCAATAAAGTTAGGCTAGCTCATTTCATTGATCTCGGTCATAGGATGCAATAACTAGCCTGCATCTCACTAGGTAATGGGCTTCACTCTCCCCGCGTGTGTTAAAACAAAGTTTAGGTTTGCGCAAAAGAGTTACGCATGTCATTATTCACACATCCTTTCACACTTCCTTTGCATCCTGGTTATTTATGTTGGCTCAACACTTTCATCCCAATGATGCATTCATCAACTCCTTAAATATAAACCTTAAATAAACCCCAATCAATAAGGTTGCTACCGTTGATTAACAGTTGCATGGGCTGGAGTTGTCAGACTGAATGACATTCGTGAGCTTTTTTGAAAATAAAAAATAAGGATGTGATTGAAGTGGGAATTCATAGTCTACATCTTCTGTCATAGCAGCAATCATTTATTGTTTTTTCAATGGTACCGTGCATCATTATGTACAAAAGTAGTAGAAAAATTGTTTGTGGATTTGGTGGCAGGGGCCTTTTAAATGCTCTGTGTTATGCATACAAGGCATGTCTCATAACTAATAAATGGCCAATGTTTCAATGCCATGTTGAAGTTAATTTGCTCTGCGCTGACACAATACAGTCTCAAATCCCAAGCAGTTATAAATTCTGCAACTATTGGATCATCCGTGGGGAAGTTTTTCAGTAGATCTCAATTGTGGCATATTGCATATAAATGCGTCTTTATATTCTCAGTTTTGGCACAGACTGGCTGTCTATGGCATTGTTCCTAATGAAGGAGCTGTCTGTTAGTTACGACATGCATGTGTGCCGAGACAAACTCCCCCTCGCCCTAAAGGGCTAACTCAATTCAATTGAATCTTCTGTATTGCCAGTTATCCGTCTTTGAGTTAATACCGTCCAGGGCAAGGTTCACTCACAATTTGGAACTAACCTAATCATCTTTTTGTAGCTTAACTGTACTTGCCCTTCTTGACCTCCAAATGCAAACACATTCATTAAATGTCCTTTTCTAATGTCTAATTATTTCTAATCTTATAATTCATATGGATTGGAACTGGGTACAATATCATGTGTTGTTTAATATAAAATATACAATGTATTCAATGTATATTTGTACAAAATGTATGGTAGTCCGAAACTCATTGACTGCAAGCATGACCAATCGGAGATAAAGGGGCATGCACACAACACATGAACTGGTACAAAACATAATAATTATAACATAAGTCTCCTTGTGTGTCCAGATGGAAGATGGCCACACCATCTTCGACTACAGCGTGGGTCTCAACGACATTGTGCAGCTCCTGGTGAGGCAGGCCACGCCTGCCGCAGAGACGGCAAAGACCAAAGAGCCTAAAGACGCCGAGCTGTCAGACTCTGACTCCGGCTGCGGCTCGGCCCAGAGCGAGTCCGACAAGAGCTCCACCCATGGGGAGGCAGAGGCTTTGCAGGTTGCAGGGACATCAGCTAGCGCCGACGCACAAGAACTCATCGACCCTGGGTTCGGCTTGTACAAGGTAACGTGGTCTGATCTTTTGTAACAGTCTATTGTGTGTTGTGACCCAGTGTTCTGGGTCACAGAAAAGTCATCATGGTTTAACCCAAACAGAGAAGGTAATTGACCTGCTCACAATTAATGAGATTTTGATTACTATAATGTTGTGATGGTATAATTTTCCTGGTTTTAAAAGTGACATTGAATGAATGAACAACAGATGCCTCCATCAGGAGAAGGCATTGAATCCATTAATAATAATGGATCATATTTTGGCAAACTGCAACAATAAAGGGTTGTTACTATGAACAAAATATAATGCAAGATGCATTTGTTTTTGTAAATATAGCTGTATAATTGCCCAGATTTTCAACAGATTTTAACCACTCACAGTAAAATGTGAGTTTTGTACCATTCTACTTATTAATCAGACATTTTGTGTTTAGATCAATGAGTTTGTGGATGCCAGGGACCTGAACATGGGGGCATGGTTTGAGGCCCAGATACTGAAGGTTAGCAAGGGACCAGAGATGACCACGGGGAAGGAAGAACAGAGCCAACCAACAGACGAGGATATACGCTACCATGTCAAATACGAGGAGTAAGAAGGCATCTCTATTCTTTACTTTGTTCGAAATTAGAAACATAGGGATTCATTGTTTGATTTAACTGTGATAGTGTTTACTAGGCATGTCTAACTGAAAGGTACAATAAGTAGGATTTGTTGGTTGCAGTTTGTAAACACAACATTCAAAGTTGGTTCCTCCTCCCCGGCTGAACGACACCAGAAGCGCTCGCTAGCGGGTGAAAGCCAACCCCAGATTGACTCTCATTTTGAAACGAGTTTGTCTGCTTGGTGATTCGCTAAATCGTTTTTTTCGGCACCCGCCATTATAGTAGCTTCCTCTTGGACGCGTGCTTACGATCTGGGACCTGGTCGCTAGTCCCACCTCTCACACTGCACGCTGTTGGCTGGGGGGCTACTGACTGCCCAAAGTTTGATTCCCAGAAACGCCCTGAGCAAAGTAAAATTAGATCGTTTGTTTGTGGAAAAAAAAGACTTGGCATTGGTGACTTGTGCATGTTCTTTTCTTTAACTGAATTTCAACATTTCCACAGTTTGGTACCCCCTCAAAAAAGAAAAAGTGTGTGTGTGTGTGTGTGTGTGTGTGTGTGTGTGTGTGTGTGTGTGTGTGTGTGTGTGTGTGTGTGTGTGTGTGTGTGTGTGTGTGTGTGTGTGTGTGTGTGTGTGTGTGTGTGTGTGTGTGTGTGCGCGTGCATAAATGTCAGTTAAGCGTCTATAATCTAATGTGACAATGTAAGCTGAACACTGACATCTTCCATCTCAGCTACCCAGAGAATGGCGTAGTTCAGCTGTTGGCCAAGGACATCCGTCCGCGTGCCCGCACAGTCTACCAGTGGCACCAGCTGGAGCCCGGCATGGTGGTCATGGTGAACTACAACCCTGACGAGCCCAAGGAGCGAGGCTACTGGTATGATGCCGAGATCCAGAAGAAGAGGGAGACGCGGACCGTGCATGAGATCCTCGCCAAAATCCTGCTTGGGTAAGGGCTTCTTGGCTTTCTTACTTCAGACGGAAGTTGTAGAATGGTGGTGGTAGCAAAATGGCTGGGTGGTTTATGTTGCTTCCTGGCTTTGGGGACATGCCTGTTTATTAGAGCTGTCAATCTTCCTCTATAATCCCCTTCGAATTTCATTCCATTGTTATTTTTTATATTCTAATTATATTCAAATTAATGCTCAAATGTAGCCTATTAATATTTACTATGTACCTATACACTGTATATACAGGATTATGCATTGCCAATGCCACTATCAGCATATGGTTGATATACGTTCTGACCACTAGAGGGCATTCCTAACATTACCAATACACATTTCTTATTCTTAGCTAGCTTGCCAGGGTGTTATCAGGTGTGCACTCAGGTTGCTCATTGTCGAGTGATATTTCATTTGGACCTTGCATATTCTGCAGATTACTATATCTTTATTTGAAACCCAAAAACGTTCCACACATCACTTCTTAAATCGCCAGGAGTGGTGATCTTCGTTGGCGCACCTGCATCGCTTTCTGCCATTTTATTGTTGGAGGTTACCGTGCGTGAAAACTTTATTGTTCATCAGACGTGACGTGATAAAAGCATTTTGTTTTCACATGCCGGTAGGCCAAGGCGAGAAGAGCGAGATTTGTCACAACAGTGATGTGAAGTGAATTGTTAAGTGAAAACATTCAGTTAAAAACCTACAACTTTGGATTCTTCTATTCTCAGGATATAATTTCAGTTGGTAAGTTCTATTGGCTAATTGTCACATATCCATACGCCTATCAGGAGGTTTTTTTTAATTTAACAACTGAATCCTTAAGCGTCCCAATCTCTTTAAGTTGCATCTCTGTTGAACGATTTATTATAATTATTATCATTTTTCTCCACAGTGATGCTGGTGACTCCCTTAATGACTGTCGGATCATGTTCCTGACGGAGATTTACAAAATCGAAGAGGCTGGGGCCCTCGACAACTCTGCTCCGGGTTCAGAAAGCCCTCTGAAAAGTATGCTTTTGTCTGGAAGATGGTGGAAATAACATTCATTACATATTCTGTCTTGGAGGGGGGGCAGAGTGATGGTGCTGACCCCCCCCCCCCCCCCCCCCGATCTCCTTGTTTCTTCAGGGTCCAATGGGCCGGAGTGCAAGCACTGCAAGGACAACCCAAATAAGAACTGCCGCTGGTGCAACTGTCACGTGTGTGGCATCAAGCAGGATCCAGACAAGCAGCTGCTGTGCGACGAGTGTGACATGGCCTTCCATATGTACTGCCTGGACCCCCCGCTCACTTCCATCCCCGACGACGAGGACTGGTTAGTAGGGTCTTAAAATAAATAAAACCTTCCACAGAAGAATCTTCCAACACGTTTCATGGAGTTGATTCTGAAATGGTGCTGCTGAACTCAATTTTATATGTATAGCAAATCACAGACCCATTATACGACAACCCCTAAGCCCCCTCCAAATGGCAAGGATAAACTGTCGACACAGAAGAACGCTAAAGTGATGCCTAAATGGCATTTAATTTGTGTTAGCAGAACCAGCAACCTTTATTTACAATGTTCATATTTACTTAATATTGTAAGTGCGTGCATAAATAGAAATTTAATCTTGTATATTATTGTGTTTAGTTAATGTCTAATAATGTGCATGTTTCAGGTATTGTCCCGGTTGCCGTAATGATGCCAGCGAAGTAGTGTTGGCTGGTGAGAAGCTGAAGGAGAGCAAGAAGAAGTCCAAAATGGCGTCTGCCAGCTCTTCCAGCCAAAGAGACTGGGGAAAAGTGAGTTTCCCCAACATTTACTGTCTATACATAATTACCTTACCATGTCATCTGCTTTTTAAAATTCGTATTGGTTTTTTTTCTCTTACTTTCAGGGTATGGCCTGTGTGGGTCGCACCAAACAATGCACCATCGTGCCGTCCAACCACTATGGCCCAGTGCCTGGCGTCCCTGTTGGATCTCAGTGGAAGTTCAGGGTGCAGGTCAGTCAACTTCACCCTTGTAACAGGTGGCAGCCATTAGGGCTCAAAGAGGAAGTGTTTCTTCTAATGGCGGTTAGATGCAATAGAATTTAGCAATTGCTATGACATTATTACTGGATAGCTTTTTTTTTCACTTCCTCTAAAGCTTACCATCTGGTTGTTATTAAATTGATTAACTGTTAACGATGCTTGAAAGAGGGCCTTTTTTGGTTGCATGATTGCTTTTTGAAAATTAAATTTAGCTTCAAAAACATCCTTTTAGAAGTTAAGTTTTGCTTGTCCGTCTTTTATGTGGGTCATCTAAAAAGCATATACATTGAAGTCCACTACTCCAATACATTGCAAAACCATTCGTTATTCAAATGGAATCCGTCAAATGCCGTTTTCTCCTTTTCCTTAAACAACTACAGCCATTTTTCTTATGTCTTATGTTTGTTTGACATAAGAAAAATGTCTTTCTTCTGAAGTTTTGGTGTATTTTCCATTTGTCCAGGTGAGTGAGTCTGGTGCCCACCGGCCCCATGTCGCTGGTATCCATGGCAGGAGCAACGACGGAGCCTACTCCCTGGTCTTAGCAGGAGGCTATGAGGATGACGTGGTACGGCAAGCTAGCATGGTTATTACTTGTTATAATAGGATGATGTGGTATGCTAAGCTAGCATGGTTATTACTTGTTATAATAGGATGATGTGGTATGCTAAGCTAGCATGGTTATTACTTGTTATAATAGGATGATGTGGTATGCTAAGCTAGCATGGTTATTACTTGTTATAATAGGATGATGTGGTATGCTAAGCTAGCATGGTTATTACTTGTTATAATAGGATGATGTGGTATGCTAAGCTAGCATGGTTATTACTTGTTATAATAGGATGATGTGGTATGCTAAGCTAGCATTGTTATTACTTGTTATAATAGGATGATGTGGTATGCTAAGCTAGCATGGTTATTACTTGTTATAATAGGATGATGTGGTATGCTAAGCTAGCATTGTTATTACTTGTTATAATAGGATGACGTGGTACACTATGCTAGCATGGTTATTACTTGTTATAATAGGATGATGTGGTATGCTAAGCTAGCATTGTTATTACTTGTTATAGTAGGATGATGTGGTATGCTAAGCTAGCATTGTTATTACTTGTTATAATAGGATGATGTGGTATGCTAAGCTAGCATGGTTATTACTTGTTATAATAATCTGAAGATGTGAATGATACCATTTGGTGGCTGCCTTTTTATCTGAAGCATCTTGGATACAGTGAATGCATACATTCTTGGCATGGGTAATTTTTAACTTTGAGATTACTGATTACTTGATATTTGTGTCTTAAACTGAAACTGGCCCCAGTGCAAAGCTAGTAGGGATACTGAAAGGAACCTGGTTCTGATGTTCTGTGTTCTTGTTCCTGGTTCTAGGATGATGGTAATGAGTTCACTTACACTGGATCAGGAGGACGAGATCTGTCCGGCAACAAGAGGACCGCTGAACAGTCATGTGACCAGAAACTCACCAACATGAACAGGTGTGTATGGTTGCCGTTTGCTATAGCTGCTAGCTGGGTTTCTATAGCAGGGCTCCAGACTAACTTTTTACATTGGTTGCACTGGTGCGCCTAACTTTTTCATTTAGGTGCACCAGCACATAATTTAGGTGCACCCAAAAATGTTCACCACGCCTTTTGCCTCTGCAATAATACATTTGAAGCGTTTTGTCAGTTCCATACACATTGGTAATTTCTTAACACATTATGTAAATTATTGTAAACAGGAATAAAGGTGCAGATAAATGTTTTTTTAAATTTAAATCACTGTACAAACAAGAAATCACAATAACCTCAATTGTGATGTTTAAAGTGCTTGACAAACTCAAATAAATAAATCTAACTCAAATAACTTTCCAAAGTGTGCACTGCGTTGAACAGACATCTTTTTTTCAAAGCGGATTTACATTTAACCCGTTATTTTTCATAAGGATGATCTGGGACTTACATTTTAAATTTCTTCTTAAGGTAGCTCTTGATATATATATATATAAAGTGATGGGCCGATAACGGTGTTATCGGCTGCGATAACGCGAGACTTGTTATCGGCGATAATATTTTTATCGCCGATATTAACGCAAGCCGAAATCCATGATGCATAAGTAATCGATGATCGATCATTGATCGTTAAGAAATGTGTCGATCAATTTATATTGTTATCGATCAAAAGGACGTTGTGTTGCATACTGTGAGTCTTGAAGCGGTGCGGTGATCGCGGCTTTAGTTCCCCGTGTCTGATCGCTGTAATTCGGAGCGTGAATATCGGTTAAATATCTAATATCTTTCTAACTTTAAAAAACACTTTAGTATTTTTTAAGACGATAGTCGCACATCCCTCGTAACTACGCCGTGAAGGTGAACCCTCCCGGACTCCGCTATTAACATGAACCGCTCCGCCGGAGGAGCCGCACACCCACACGCACCGGACACCAGAATACAAACACATGTTTTACATTTGATTGCTTTTAAATAAAGTTGTGTGCAGTTATACGGTAAATACGATTATTGATTAATGACCGATCGCGTACTGCGGTCGAGACAGCCGTCTCTCGGTTCGCGTGGTCAAGCCAGCCGCTCCAACATTTTCAATACTTCCATAACTGACATTTTAGCAAAAAGTTCAGCCTCATATCTGTTTTCTGACTAAGGTATTGCTTTTAGATAGTTCATGCAATTGTTTCTAAATGTGTGGCTCATCTTTTTGTTGTGAGCCTTTTCCGAGCGCCGGCTGCATTTTGTATAGGCATATGTCGGCCTTTTCCCCCTTTTTTTCAAAACAGTTATACAGTTTAATGCCCACTTTTACTGCCTTGTTTGATTATTGTTGGCCGATAAGTAGGCTACTTATTGTGATTGGAATACAGATGTAGTCTTGTTGGATCGTTTCCAAACCTTTAAGAGCGCATGTAGGCGCATTGTTCGCCTTTTACGAGCGCCGCATAGGCCTATAATTTATTATTTTAAAACTGTTAAACAGTTGTAGGTCCTCAAGTTAACTGTCTTGTATTATTGTTGGCCTATACGTTATTGTATTTTGTATTTTCTACCAACGGGAATTTTAATATAGCCTATAGAAAAATAACGATTAATCGATAATTGATCGATAATTCTAGCGATGATCGATCAAGGAAATTTCTTAAAATGCCCATCCCTAATATATATATATATATATATATATATAAATAATAAGCAGTGTTACATTTTATCTCCTCCCACTGCTTCTGTTTGCCGCTGCTCTGCTGGCTGTTGCGTACGTAGAAGACTACATTACCCATAGTCCACACGGTGTGATGTCAACTGCCGGTGTTCGCTAGTTTTCTATTCAAAGTGTATTTTTAATATATTGAACGTGTCGTGTGTCCAAATTCAACACTGCACTTTTCTGGGTCCCAATACATCCGCAGAGTGCGACGAACGGCCGCCTAGATAATGGACGAGATTATCGCAGACGGCAGACACACAGAGAGTCCTGCCTTATATGTGTGACAGCTGACAAAACTAAGGATCAGGCTTAGGTTCATGCTCAATATAGCCGTTACCGATAAGTAAAAAAATGCCTTGAACACCCCGAGTCCGAGTCTTTGAGATCGGATCGGGACCGCATTCACCGAAAAACAATATCAAGGTCAGAGCCAATCAGAGGCAGAGTAGGGCACGTCAGAGCCAATCAGAGGCAGAGTAGAGGCACGTCTTCACAGAACGCGGGTGGGGAAACAAAATAACGCTCCACACAGACGGACCTGCTTAATGTCAAGTGCACCGGTGCGACCAATGAAAATGTTTCGTCGCACTCGACAGATTTTTGGTCGCATGTGCGACCAAAATGGTCGCACTCTGGAGACCTGTATAGCCCTAACTCATACCTGCTCCATGCATTGGTTTACTGTTAAACATTAAATTGTCTGTTGGGTGTGCTTTGTCCTTAACATATATTATTTTTATTTTGTTTCGTTATCAGGGCACTGGCTCTGAACTGCAACACGTCTGTGAACGATAAGGACGGGGCGGAGGCCAAGAACTGGAAAGCTGGCAAGTCTGTCCGGGTGATCCGCAGCTCCAAGGGTCGCAAACACAGCAAATACAGCCCAGAGGACGGCAACCGATACGACGGCATCTACAAGGTATGGGGGGGGGGAGAGCCTCCTCCAGGAGACACTGGAAACTTTTTTTCCACATGTCCTGTTGTTCTGGGTCTTCTTGACGACGTAATTTATTTTACTTGGTTTTAGAAAAATGAAATATCTGAATGTCTTCAAAGGGGTGTGATGTGTTGTATAATGCTGCGTAACTTGTAGATAAATGGGATATAGTACTCTATTTTCTTTATTTTATGGTCTTATTTAGAAAACATAACCACAACAAATGTTAACATTCTGTTGACTGATCTACCTGTTCCTTAAACCTAAAGTGTCTCCTAAATTACTAATGGCATTAAGTAACATAACATGTTAAAGGATTTGGCCAGGTCGAGATGTAAATCAGCCTTTTTTTTTGCTAGGTAGTTTTCGCCAATATTTCCCACAAATGAAACAAATCCACAAGTTTCGATTCTGTGTTTACACGCCGCTGCACATGCTCACGGACACAGAGGCTGAGAGGCGTGCAGTTAGAATTCTGAGCGAAAGCAGTTTGTATGCGCTTATGATACTGCGATGGGAGCTGCTAAACACTCGTTTGGTATAGAATTGATGTCAATGGCTCCCCAACTGCCCGATCCGCATCATTAGGGATCATTTCAAGTCATGAATTTGGTCTTCATATCTCCTAGGTGGTGAAATACTGGCCGGAGAAGGGGAAGTCTGGTTTCCTTGTGTGGCGGTACCTCCTGAAGAGGGATGACGACGAGCCAGCACCCTGGACCAGAGATGGCAAGGAGCGCATCAAGAAGCTGGGGCTCACCATGCAGGTGAGGACACGTAATGGGATAATGCTGTAGTTCAGTTTTGAGTTTGGAAATCCATTGAGATGGACATGGGTAGGTTGATCCAGGGTACTTGTACATCCCTGAAGGAATTTAGGAGTCCCTAATGGCTGTTAAGTCTTGGTAACAGGGGTTGAAACTAACTTTTTGGCTTACCAGACAACTGGCGAGTAGATGAACATTTTTACTAGACAAACAGATTTTTTACCAGACAAAAATATTAAATTGCCCTTTGTTCGAATTAGTTTTTCATGTCTGTCTAAATTGATTTTCAATCATAGTAATCGCATTGTGTCTCTTCTCTTCACAATATTTATTAGCAGCATATATACAGAAACATTTTTCACTTCATTCGTAACACACATTTTTTTTAAACCAATTGCGACCGAAAAAATCCCCACATACTCAACCGAAACCGTCAAGTCTAAATCATGCGATAGGCGCGCACGATGACATCCTCAGAGCATACACACCGGCTGTGTGTGGACTCGGGTCTGCGGCTGAGTCCGCGGCCGGGTCCGCGGTTGGCGGGTTCGGTGCTGGGTCCGCGGCCGGGCCCGGGGCTGAGTCCGCGGTCGGGTCCGCGGCTGGCGGGTCCGGTGCTGGGTCCGCGGCTGGCGGGTCCGGTGCTGGGTCCGCGGCCCAGCACCCCCCCGTTGACAATCGCGCACCCCCCCCCCCCCCCCCAAACCAAACTGACGCCCTTGATGATGGGCTTTTATTTCTTTAGATTAGTCGCCAGAGTGGCGAGTGGTCTTCATAAATTACTCGACAAATACAAAAATCACTCGCATTTGGCGAGTAAAACAGCTTAATTTCAACCCCTGCTTGGTAATACAATATGCAATTGATAAATTGACCTGTTCAATGTTAAACCTATGTATCCATGTTAAGAGGAAATCTAAACGAATACACATTTCTGATCTCAGCGAGTACTCCTTTTGTAGGCGTGTTTTTTTCCTCCAATTTCCACAGTATGTGCATTACACCCACACCGGAGCCCCACTGTCTCCTTGACAGGTATACACTGCTAGAAACATCGGTCTCCGATGATCGCATCTTTAGTTCCCTGTGTCAGATCGCTGTAATTCGATGCGTGACTATCTGTTGAATATCCAATATCTTTCCAACTTTAAAAAAACACTTCCAAACTGCATACGCTGCATGATTTTTTTTATACACCACCACAGCAGCGCTATGATAAAATTACTTTCAGTTTTGATGTCGGGACATTCCTAATTTGTGTACAACTTGAATGCAGGAAGAACAAACCTATTTTAGCCTCTCAACAACAATGCATGACTGTGCAACGGCGATTGTGATATAATTATATATCCTGACCAATACACCTGGGCAGGTAAACACCTGGGCATGTATACACCTGGGCAGGTAAACACCGCTAGACACACGGGACTCATACCGGTGATTGCGGCTTTAGTTCCCCGTGTCTGATCGCTTTAATTCGGAGCGTGAATATCGGTTGAATATCTAATATCTTTCTAACTTTAAAAAACACTTTAGTATTTTTTAAAACGATAGTCGCACATCCCTCGTAACTACGCCGTGAAGGTGAACCCTCCCGGACTCCGCTATTAACATGAACCACTCCGCCGAAGGAGCCGCACATCCACACGCACCGGACACCAAAATACAAACAAACATGTTTTCCATTTGATTCCTTTTAAATAAAGTTGTGTGCAGTTATACTGCAAATATGATTCATTAAAAGTGTTGATGTCTCCTTCCTGGTCCAGAACCGCTTGGTCCATGCCGTTAATAGGCGGCCCGCTTCGTGGGCTGCCTATTAACGAATTTAATTTAATTAATTTAAGGGACATCGCCCAACCCTAGTGTGGGGATTAATGATTGATGAGACCACAGACATCTCTGTCACCGAACAACTGGGTCTTACTGTGAGGTGAGACTACTCTTTACAAATAATCAAACTAAATAATAATAATAAAATATATATTCAAACTATTTAAATAATAAATACATTTTATTTGGTCCAGACCAGGAGGTCTTTGACTATAAAGACTGCATCAGGAGGTTCTATAGTCTTAAATCAAGGAGGGCCAAATGTTCTGCCACTGGCTGTGGCTTGCAAATAAATTGTGCAACTGAACTGAATGTTAAAGCACATACAAAATAAATGAATATGCTTTAAAATAATACTTGTCATTTTTTTAAATTCATGTAATTACAACTCCTAAAATAGACTGCTAGTAAAAAAATACTTGCTTGAGTCAGGTCACGGTACATGTGCACCTGTGAGCCCACGATCAGGTGGTACCACCACCACCACCTCATTTTAAGCCAGGAAAAACCCTGATAACATAATATAAAATGTATAAATAAGATGTCGGAAAAATGACAAATCTATTTTCGATATTTTTGTGATCGTTTATGGTTCACTTGATGAGTACTCCTTTACTTGAATACATGTTGACACCTTTTTATAGAACTGGAAAATATTACAATTAATGATCTGTATGATTGATGACTTTATTAAGGAAGAATTGTCTGAAAATATGTTGTTTCATTCCTGTCTGGGATTTCTCTCTGGCAAGCAACTGTCCAACGCCTAGACTGAGCACAAGTCAACGGCTGTCTAAAGGAGATTATCCAGTAGATGTTTTGATTTGCATACATATTTTGCATTTAATTTGCAAATAAAATGAATTAGTCAAATGACTGTGTTGTCGCCCCCCAGTATCCAGAAGGGTATCTTGAGACCCAAGCAGCCAAGGAAAAGGAGAAGGAGAACAAGAGCGAGCCAGAGGAAGAGACGCCCACCAAGGGCAAGAGGAAGAGAAAATCTCAGGGTACAGGTGAGTTCAGGGAAATGAGGTCCATACTTAACTTTATAGGGGTTATGGAACCAAAAACTGTTTCCTGTTTCATGAGATAGTCTACTGAAGAAAAGTATTTAGTGCGAGTGGATGAAGCATTAAATAAGTGTATTTCTACAATGGCTAAATACACATGTTGATTTGAAATAGGGTTGGGCGATGTCCCTTAAATTGGCAGTTGACGATGTTTACAGTAAAACATTGTGATGGACGATGATATCGTCGTCGGGGGGGGGGGCGTTAATAGGCGAAGCGGGCCGCCTATTAACGGCATGGACCAAGCGGTTCTGGACCAGGAAGGAGACATGAACACTTTTAATAATCGTATTTACCGTATAACTGCACACAACTTTATTTAAAAGCAATCAAATGGAAAACGTGTTTGTCGGTATTTTGGTGTCCGGTGCGTGTGGATGTGCGGCTCCTTCGGCAGAGCAGTTCATGTTAATAGCGGAGTCCGGGAGGGTTCACCTTCACAGCGTAGTTACTAGGGATGTGCGACTATCGTTTTAAAAAATACTAAAGTGTTTTTTAAAGTTAGAAAGATATTAGATATTCAACCGATATTCACGCTCTGAATTACAGCGATCAGACACGGGGAACTAAAGCCACGATCACCGGTATGAGTCCCGTGTGTCTAGCGGTGTTTACCTGCCCAGGTGTCTACCTGCCCAGGTGTATTGGTCAGTATTTCTGCAGCGATGAGTTAAATCAGGGCTTGTTGCGACCACGGATGTATTCGGTTTGCGATGCTCATGCCTTCTTATTTTTATGTTTTACTTTTTGCTCGACTAATGAAAACGTATTCGACTAAGCCGACTATTAGGGAGCAGCCCTAGTTAACTTACAGCACTTTATATGGACCATTAGTTATATTTTCAATTTATTTACAGGGCAATCCCTGCAAAGTTTTTAGGTAATAACTATAGAAGAGACTATAGGATTAGTGTGTCGGACGAGGGGGGCGTGGCATCACGATGGTGGCTCTCCATCGTGATGTCAGTCAGCCATCACGCTGGACGATGACATCATCCATCGGCACAACCCTAATTTGAAACCTTTACAGCAACTTTTTTACAGTTTATGACTGCAGGCTGGAGTTTGTGTTCGCTGTTAATGGCCTATTATGCGCTTACAGTTCCCTGCCTCTAGCAACATGATTGGTCGAAACGAATATGAAGCGAAAAGAGTAAAATGCCCCGTTCACCCATATTTGAGTTAGACTGCTATCACGCTTTAGATATTAATCCAACATTTGTGAGACTAGGAGTCCCATAATATAAGTCATTGGTCCCAAATGGAATGGTCTTTTATGATTACTTAAATGTTTATCCTTTTGATTTTAAACAAGCCAGGATTTAGGATTCTAACATATCCTTAATGTTTGTGTCTGCTAGACTCGGCCAAGTCCTCCCCAGCCAAGGGAACCCCTAAGAAGATGAAGGTGGAGGTTTACAAGCTGACCGGGCAGCAGAAGTCCCTGATTAAGGAGGACGAGCCCAACAAGAAGATCTGGGTTGAGGCCAAGCAGTTTCTAGCACTGGGACCAGTAAGAATTCATTACTTTTATAATCGTCTATAGGCTGGGCCCATCATAATTTATATTTACAGGCATTCAGTATCGGTATTCAGTAGGGATGCACCAACTACAGTTTTTTTTGTGTCATTTTTGCTTAAAGCCTGACTAATTCTGATTCTGTTGTTTTTTTTGTGTTAATAAATGATGTGTAATAAGCCTACAACAATTTTCATAACGTTTTATTTTATGACTCATATAAATGATACCTGAGGCATTGTGCAGCTTGAAAAGTTGAACTAACCATTTGAAAAATGTATTTTTAAATAACTTGAATTAACAAAGTGCACAAGGTTACAGAACCTCTTGTGACCTATAGTGCTGCTACAATTACATATAGGCATTTCTGCCATAACACAACTATCAAAATCATTGAATAAGTGCAACACAAAACATTTCCTGGCTTGTCACCTACTGCCTATGCATAGTAAAGTGCAATAATTTGTTGGCTATATTATATAGCTTAATTACATTTGATGTGCCAAATGTTTTGGCACATGATCCTCCTCGGGAAACCAATGCAACTTTGGGTCTTCCCAACATACTTAAACAAATCCACATTGCCAACATACTTCCACTTACTAGTAAAAGCCTACATCAGTGTGGCACATGCATAGCCAAGACCGGTGTACAGAACTAGCTGCAACGGATCGGCCAGTGGCTGCATTATTTATGGACAAAACCATCCGGTTCCGGTCTTGGGAGATCGTCCGCTGCATCCCTAGTATTCAGTATAAAATTGTAGCCATTTTCGGCAGTCAAAATCTGTTGCCACCGCCTTTTCAACTTGGATCAAAAAAGTTGACTGTTGTGACTTCTACGATGATAAAAAAACTTGAAGATTTTAATTGTATTGCTGTCACTTATACACACAAAACCTTGCATGCATAACAACAATGTTGTATGTATTTTTTTTATTCTGCAGAAGTTCCTGAACAAGGTGGAGGAAATGTTCTTGTGCATCTGCTGTCAGGAGGTAGTCTACCAGCCCGTCACCACAGAGTGCCAACACAACGTCTGCAAGGTAGTCTGCTGCTACCTCACTGGCACAGGGTTATCATAGGACCTGCTGCCGTGCATAACCATTGTCATAGTTGGGGGATCATGTTGATGTAATGGATGCTGACAAAGTTTAATTATAAGATTCATTCACTTTTAGTTGACATTTTTTGTCATTTTAATTTGCATTGAAACACTTGTATCGGTACACTTGTAAACTAGAACTCGATTCTTAATTTGTTTTTCCCAGAATAAATGTTCTCATTGATCTGCAAAACGGTTTTCCCATCAATGACCTAGCAAGTCTATCCTCCACAGCCACCCTTTTTGGGGAAAGTAAAGCACTTTTGCGTTCAAATGGTGGCACTCCCTGTCCCGTTAATATAACATCGATGTAGCAGGTTCCTAAGGGGTGAAATATGTTTTCTTCCAGGAATGTCTTCAGAGGTCTTTCAGGGCAGACGTGTACACCTGCCCAGCCTGCAGACACGACTTGGGCAAGAACTACGCCATGAACATCAACAATCCACTGCAGGTCATTTTGAATCAGTTCTTCCCCGGATACAGCAGTGGACGATGATTACACATTCCCTCTGATCCAGGAGGATGCGCAATGAACTGAAAAAGGGGAGACTTTCAGTAGAGGCAACAAAGAATCATTTTTTCTCTTAATATATATTTTTTACAATGAAACTAAGTCGTTTGGGTGGATTTTATTGCCATCTCCAGTTAATTCTTTTTATTTTCCAGGTTTTTTTGGGCGGTTTTGTTATCAAGTGTGGTTGACTTTTATTGAAACTGCATTTGAAACTTTTGTACATGTAATCCTAGTCCGTTATGGATGCCTTTTTTAACCTCACATGCTTGGCATTATTTCTCATTAACAATAATAACAAATACACCTCTTAACGTTTGCCATAATGTAACTCTAATGGTTGCAGTACAACAAAGTTCCTCTATGTGGAAACCACACTCCCTCAGAAAGCCTCTCTAGCAAGTCCAGGTGGTTGCCAAACTTGACTTTTTAGACTAGGTGGATTTTTGTACAGTTTTTATTTTTTGTATATGGAGCTCGCTAAACGTTAACCCTGTCTGCCGTTCCGTTTTGATGCAAATTTGACTTGAAAATTGCAATCAAGTTTTTGTTTTTTTAATTAAGGGATGGCATTGTTATTCCTGTGCATTAGGCCAGGTGTTGTGGAATTTTTCCCTCACCTGTATTTATTCTGCCATGCCTAGTCATATTTTCCTTTTTATGTTGCTCATACGTTCACGGTTGCTCGATTGCATCCCTGAAGTCCAATTTATGGGTGTAATCTCGACGTGGTCTGAATTATACTGCTAGCTTCTAGAACTGTACTGATGTGGGCAGATAATCCAATTTGCCTTGAAACGTTCCCCGACCATATTGTTAAACCAATTGTTATATGAACTTTAATTGCAGCATACCTTTCTTTTTTCTTTTTTTACCCACAAACATGTTTGATGGGATTAACCCAAATGTATTTGAAAGCAAATCTTTTGTCCAAATGCCATTTACACGTTTATTGTCTGAAAGTTTCCATCAAACATATCCATGTTGGTTCTAACAGTTTGTTTTTAATGTCGGAGTTTGTCGGGTTAAGTATAGTGCACTTTGGGGACCGATGAGCTGAGCGTTGAGGCCAGAGGCTGCAGATATTGGTAATACCTCAAATATTTACGAAGATTTGCATTGACTGGAAACTGTATATTTTATTAAATTGTATATTTTTTAGTCCCACTTAGTTTTGATATGTAGTTTTAGAATGCTTTCTACTTGCACTTGTTTGGTGTAAAATGTAAACACAGTCAGTCTTTTATACAATAAAAATCTTAAAATGATTCTGTGTAACTTTTTTTCCCCCCATCAATTGGCTGCTAGTGGATAATTGTGAAATAGTAATTGATGGTGCATAGTATTGGTAATACAATCCCCATCGTGTCCGATACGTTTTTGAGTTTCACTGTGTGCACTAAACAGTCGGGAGAACACGCCAGCATTTAATTTAAATAAATTAGTTTGCTCCAAACAAATACTTTGGTTATGCTCGTATATGCAAATGTGTGTGTACGTGCACGACGTGTAAGTGAACAATGTTGTGGTGAATCAGCGACGGAGCTCTGGCTAGGAGTAACCAGCGTGTTTTGCTATTGGTTCATCCGATTGTCCATCACCCGCATGCACCAACGGGATCACACCGGGGAATGACGTCACGTGTGTACTTGAGCCAATGGCGGCGCGAGGTTTCTGAAATAGGCGTGATCCCGACGGCGGCGCTAGCTAGCTATGCTACAAGATAATTGATCCGAGTAGATTTCAACAAAACGAAAGCACAGTGGTTGAGTTTACACAGAAAAGACGGATCTCATCGCAGGAGGTAATGTTACCCGGTGCATGCACGATCGGTTTTAATGTCCGTTTTACCTGTGTGTTCGCCTGGTGTACGAAACGGTCGTCGCGATGTTGTGTTGACTTTAATAATGCAGATATAGGTTCAGCTAGCTAGGTGGCTAGTTTAGTTAGCCTGGGTTTTTTACGGTGAGATGTTGCGGTGCCTCGAGGCGTGCTCTCACCTGCGTTCACGTAATGTTAACTGGACATTTCTGTGCAGACTAAAATACGTACGGGTCGTGTCCGTATGGACACATCCCTCCACGACGGGATTTGACGTGTTTGTTGCAATGCAATCTCAAACGGGGAGCCGTGCTTAGCGTTGCTCATATATGGCAGTACTAGCGGTGTGCCGCAGCTCGGACCCTTTAAACCGAGCTATGGTCGCACACGATTAAACCACTACTACCAAATACAAAACGCCTGGTTGTTTTTTACACATGGTTGACGTGAGAGAGACGGGTTTTGTTGGGTTATATTATACCCAACATATAGGGTATAATATATAGGGGAAGTTAGGGGACGGTGCGAGCAGGCCGCTTTCTGTTTGTGTTCAACAGCTGGGGCCTGGGGGTCACTGTGTGTCGTTACTGGTTTACTTTACTGTCGTTTTATATCAATACGCTTTTATATCAATATTTGCCTAGTCCTAGACTGATTGTGGATCTGCAGGGTTACATAGTGGTGCGAGAAATGTTATATTTGTGTATCTACATGATTCAATGTTTTTTTTGCATGTCACCATAATGAAAAAAGGATTCAGTGGACACTGCCCACTTGTCAGCCAGGTTAAATGGATTAAAAACATTTAAATAATGTTTTGTGTTGTATCTGCCAGCCACCACATCGTTACGATATAACACAGTTAAAGGTCTGTCAATTATTTCGAAATTGGGTTTTCAAAACTACGACTCCGTATGAAATATAAGTTATACTTTATTAACCTAACTTGTACGCCATTAAGGGAGCTATGCAGAAGTGTTTTATGTACAGCCATATCTAAGCCCCTTGACCTGAGAGGACCACTTACTGGCCTTTTTACACATATTTACATTTTAGTTTTACTTGCTCTTTTCACTCTGTAATGCTTTCATTATAGTTCAGTGCACAGCGAATCCCAAGTATCAACACATTGCAAATTACTGATAGCATATAGCTTAACATTTCATCTGCATAACGATGCAATTTAACAACTTCAATTTAAAATACCGACCATTAGATGGCAGTATAGAGCACTCGACGGCCACGTTGGATTTGTTTACATCTCCATGTTGGCAAGAAGATCCTTAAAACGAGTACAACCACTATGAATGCCTCCCATGCATTACTTCTCTGTTAAGGGCATGATTTTTACAATAAGGAGATCAAAATGTAAAAAAAAACAACCAATAGATTAGATGTCCCCCAAACTTCTTGTCTGGGATTATTGATTCCATACAAGAAACTGCCTAATCTGATCTCATATTTCCCATCTGGGAATAAAAAACTACAAATCATCTGATATTGGTGCCTCGCATCATGCTCTCGTATTGTTGTCACACCATGTTCTTCAGCAGTGGTCCTGTCCAGTTCAACTTGTACAGCATTAACACTGCCAGGGTTAGGGATATGATTCCTATATCCATGCTAAGGAATCCATGCACTCACTGTATTGTAAGACATGTTGTATAAAAACATCCACCAAATGGCACCTTCTTATATTATGATAAGGGTTCGTCCGGTATATTGGAAATCCGATATATCGGCCATATATCGGAAATTCGATATATCGGCCCGATATATATTGCTGTTTTATTAATTATCGTATATCGGTGAACGTCATCCATCTCGGATATTATAACTAATGCATGGCCCCTATGCCTATATTAATTTGTGGTGCTGCACTGCTGCTGCAGTGCCACAGCTGGAATGTGATCAGCACTCCCCACTTTCTTTCCTCCTCACTGTTAGAGCAGCTAGTAGTTTTTTTAAAGAAGTTTTAAGACCATTTTGATGCCACATATCTGCCAAAATACCATAAGAAATGGTAAGCATAAGCGAAAGGTATGACTAGGGCTGAATTACAAAACTTGAGGGAACATTTCTTTAAAGAAAAGAGTTCCCTAAAAACCTTCCTATTGCTCATTCACTATACCTTCAAGGAGACAAGCAGTAGTAGTTAGAGGTCAACCAGAAGGAAAGGAGCAGTGCGGTAACTGAGCTGCTTCAGTGTCCTCTAAGGTAAAGTTGAGGGATGCTAACTTTGACTTTTTTCTGACTGTTAACTGACATGCGTTAACCTGTCATTAACCGTTAAACGATAAGAATAAATGCATTTTCCAAAGTGCTCAAGATTTCAAGGGTGGAATCCGCTACCAGAGCATGCCGACATTTGGTACAAAGCTTTTCTCGAAGCTGGAAACGGAAACGAGCGCTTTAAAAGAAGCAGGTAAAATTTAACATCCCTGAACATGCAGTGATTCATGATGTCACCAGGCAGGGATCCACATTTGAAATGATTTCAAGGTCCTTGGAGCAGCAGCAGGCCGTGCTGCTGCTGCTGCTCCTCCCGAGCACATGGCATCTCATGCCTGAAGACAGTGACATCACTGTCCTGGGGGGAGTAAGCCAGCTCCTTTGCCCTCTCCATGATTTCTAGGGCTGTAACGATACACCAACTCACGATTCGGTTTGTATCACGATTTTTGACCCACGGTTGGATACATCCCACGATTTTTTTTAAATTTAAAAAATATTTTATTTAAACAACATTTACTTATATTACAATTAACTTAATGTAACATTTAATAACAAATAATTTGGAACACTGTGAACAGATTTGAACAGAAATAATAATATTAAAGTTAGCAAAAATAAATAAATAAATAACCAAAGATTTCTCTCTTTTCTGTAACAAAATAGACACCTGGGCAGGTATACACCTGGGTAGGTAGTAGGGGTGTGAACGGTTACAAAAAATTGTAAACGGTTACATGACCCCTTTTTATTCGTGTACACGGTTAACCGTTTTTTGTTTTTTTTAAGTGGACCGCAGTCGCGCTATACGACCAATGGAGGGTGCAGCCACTTTTCAGAAAGATTCCCCCGCGTCACTGCCGCCACTCAAATGCCAGACATATCCAATTATGATAAAGTAGGCTAGCCTAAATAAGTTGCACTGAAAACTTGCCGTAGAATTTGTAAAAACAAATAGGCCTACCTGTAAGTATTTATTTTAGGCCTATATAGGCATACAACAAGGCTATGATAACAACTAACATGATGAGAATGAAATCTATTTTTCTCGTTTTTTTTCAAAAAACCTCCACGCCGCACTTAGCTGTTTCGTGTCAGCTGCCATCGCAAGTCCAAAGTGAAACTTAAGTGTTACATGATGTAATGCCCGGTGGTCAATTACCCAACATTTATCACGTGCATTTCTTAGCGCATTAACGTTGTCAAAGTGGAACATTTGTAGCTTTATTAATCTCTAAATAAATAGTATGTGTTAATTTTGATTGAAGATTTTGAATTATTATTTTTTTTTCGGTTTTCGTTTACTGATTTTTCCTAAACGGTTATGATTTACTAACCGGTTACACGTGTACACGTTCACACCCCTAGTAGGTAGACACCGCTAGACATGCGGGACTAATACCGGCGATCGCGGCTTTATTTCGCCGTGTCTGATCACTGTAATTCGGAGCGTGAATATCGGTTGAATATCTAATATCTTTCTAACTTTAAAAAACACTTTTGTATTTTTTAAGATGATAGTCGCACATCCCTAGTAACTACGCCGTGAAGGTGAACCCTCCCGGACTCCGCTATTAACATGAACCGCTCCGCTGAAGGAGCCGCACATCCACACCGCAAGACAGGTTTGTGGCTCTGAGTGTCGCGATTTCGGTTTCGATACACATATCGTTACAGCCCTAATGATTTCACTTACACCCTGACCTCGGAGAGAAAGCTTGCATTTTTCTCCCTGAAGCCAGTCTTAGAACAGTGAGATACTTCAAGATCAAGAGGAACACGGCACTCTCACTAAACAAATGAAACGGATAATGAGAGAAGACCTACTACTGCAGCTAAGCTATACGGAGGAAATAAAGAATGTGCTGAACATATCGTTTTGTGGATCCCAGCTTTAAAGGGAGCTTTGCTGAGAATCTTGATGGCACAGTCAATGCATGCAGTGATGAAGCCATGGCACGTACAACACAAGAACCTAGTCCAGACACAGAGCAGCAGCTACCACACAAAGCACCTCCACCACCACGGCCTATCTGGATTGTTACAGCGAATCACCACTGCAAGGAAGAACAGAATAGCAGCAGGAAGTGCTTAGGGGTGGGCGATATGGGCAAAAAATAATATCCCGATATTTTGACGCCGCCGATATTCAATGATATTTTTCAGCTTTCATAAAAAATTCCTTCTGACATACAAAGTCACTTGGATCAGCTAACCTAAAGAACATATCTTAATAACTGGTCTTTTGTAAATTAAAGCATCAAACAGACATATTCGGCCTACAAACATTAACAAAATGTATTATATGAAAGAGACAATTATAAATGTTAACAAAAATGAATAACAATTAAAATGGATAACATAATAAAAAAAACAACTTCTACATGAACATGGACCAATTTCAAGATTGGACCAAAATGAACAGCAATATTAATAAATAAAATAATCTTAATGTGCAGTGCAAACAGAAAATCTCAATTCTCAATGTAAACATGTCTTCAAGAAACATAAAATAGGAGGAATAAAAGCACTTGGCAGCAAATAAAAAAATGTATCTGAATTAGCGCTGGGCGATAAACGCAATAATGACGGCCTTAACGCAAATTCATTTTAACTCCACTCATTTTTTTAATGCATTAACGCAGGTACTGGCCTTGTAAGATGGGCACGATGCGCGCCTGCTAGCCATTCATTTTCAATGAGAGATGGATGGCAACTAGCAAACCAACAACAAGGTACTGCTCCTCCGTGGCACGCTGCTTCTCTCTCATTGAAAATGAATGTCTAGAAAGAAAAAGGCCAGTACCTGCTTTAATGCATCAAAAAAATGGTAATAAAGTGAGCAGGAAAGAGTACAAGAAAGAAAATTACAGAAATAGGATTCTTGGATACTGCAGTTAGGCTATACTTCCATTTCTTTGGATACATCAGTTAGGCTATACTTTTAATTTTTTGCTGTCTGTTTTTTTAGATGCATTGTTTCTTGGGCTTGAGTTTGCCATGAGTTGTGATTTGAGCATATTGGTAAATGCAGGACCTTTGTGTGTCCCTGGATTGTTTCAGTCCGTTGTTTTGTGTAAATGCTGGAAAAAAGGTTGGCCACTACATTGTGTTTTTGATGTTAATTGATTTCCAATTAGAAATATACATGCATTTGCATAAAGCAAGCATATTTTATCCACTCCCATGTTGATAAGAATATTAAAAACTTAAAAATGCCCTAAAAACTTAAAAATGCATTTTGAACAAATAAAAAACTATGGGCAATCATGCGATTAATCGGGTACGTAATCTGAATAAATTGTGTCTATATTCAGTAACAGCATTACAGGCTAGTGTATGGGATGTTCTCTCTAACACTCGCTTGTTCTGCAAAACTGTTCCTCACAGGTTATGTGCTAGGAAAACCAGTCTATCAACTGAGTCTGGTTTAAGTGCTGCCTGGTTGCACATGACTACATTCCCCCCAGTACTGAAGGCCCTAAGTGGGTGTACTGGATGCAGGGATGCAAAGGTATTTTTTGCCAGTTTCCCCACCCTAGGGAAGCTGCCTCAGGGGCCGTCAAGTAGCTTTGAAGCTCTGCTTTGGTAGCCTGTTGGTCTTCTTTGCTGGCCTAAGATCATCTGCTGTACCAGGCTCTGATGATGTAGCTATGTTGATGGTGGTTTGGGAGGAGCCATCTTCCTCTGTCAGTAAAACCACCAGCTCCGTTGCAGCCCTGGCTGTTATGGCTTCAATCCTGTCTTCACTGTAGTGCCTCTTGAAGCAAGGCTGAAGTAGTGATGCAAAACTCAACAGGACATTTACCCTTTTCTCTGCATACGAGTATCTGACTCCAGAATGGTGTTTTTTATTTATTTGGTCAGTCTGGGGTCTTCATCCTTGACTGCAAGAACTTCACTGTTGAACAAGGCCACCACATGCTTCAAGTAGGACACGGTCACGTGCTGTTCACCTGACAAGCGTTGATAAAGTCCAAGACAGGACCTATAGCTTTGCTTACAGATTCCAGCACTTCTACATCCTGCCGTGTTGGAACAAGGTGCCAGGATTTTTTGTGTCTGCAGCCAATACTTGCAATGGCCTTTTCATGTTCAAGGAACCGCTCTATCATGCACTGCCTGGAGCCCCACCATGTCGGGGACTCTGAGTTCATGGGCTGGGTCCTTCAGTTCTTCTTATGCCTCTGCCAGTGCTCTTTTCTTCTTCCAGCTGTTGGAGAAGGCTGCAACAGTTTTCTTATGAACCCCCATGGCAATTCCCCCATCTAATTCTGTCAATTCATGCATCTCCGTGCAAAACATGTTAAAGGTCTCATTTCATCGTTTTTTCGTTAATTTTGCAGTGCTCTCGTATTAATGAATGCCCTGTGAGCCGGTTTGGGTGAAAAAAATGCTCTGGTGCGCCTGTTTCAGGCTGTTCTAGTTTGGAGGAGGTGGTGGGCGGGGAAGAATGAGGTTTTCGGCTCTTACTCATGAATATTCATGACATTTAAATGACTTGCCTCTGATTGGCTAACAGCACTGTCCGTCAATGATGTTAGCCAATCAGAGGCGAGTGATCCCTCTAGTGCGTTATCAACCATAGACATCTTATACATATGTTACTATATACATCCGTTAGATGCATTCATGATATAAGATGTCTATGTTATCAACACGACAAATCACCACGACGTCACAACAACAATAAACATTCTTCCGGGTGGCAAAAGACGAAGCGTTCTCCGATGGCAGAACTAGAAAACAAACCCCTCCATATCATTTGACAGGGCAGAGCGATCGAGAAAACAGCACATGGCTTGAATGAATGAACATAACTTATGACATAACATTGCTGATAGACAATACCTCTTTGATATTAGTACGTGTATGTATGCATGTACTGTGTGCACTTTTTGTCTTAAATAAAAATCGCTAAATTATTAGGTATGTTCAGACAACTGTTATGAGTTATAAGTTGTTTGAATTCCATCCCTTTTGTTCCATCCCTTTTGACAACTTGTATTGGTACCATGTCTTTTGCAATGTAGTTGGTTATATCTTGCCGTCGGTGGCTTCCCTTGTTGTATTGCATTCTTCTGCCAAATGATGTAGCTAATGTAGTCTGAACCAGCTTTTGAGGTGGCGGTTTGGGATTTGTTTCAGGGGCAGTACTCTTCATCAGCATACTCTTTGCTGTGCTGAACACGGAGATGATTAAACAAATTGGTTGTGGAACTATCTTTAGCTGCAACTGGCTCAACAATTCTCCCCTTCTCTTGTTTAAGATCCATTTTTACAAATCCAAACCGTCTTCAGGCGAGCAAAGTTGAGCCACGTCTGGAAATTAAGTCTTCCGCTCTGGATTCTGAGCTCTCTGCCAACCAGTTTGTGAACGTTCTACTTTGAACTCAAGTTCGTGATGCAAAAGTGGCTTTTCGGCGACTAAGGGACACCGTTGGTGAGTTGATTGCTGCGTCCAAGAGGGGGTTAAGCTTCTCGGACACTTGTTGTACAACCTCATTAACCTAAATAATATAATGGCTCATAATTGCGTGTAACTGACTTTTGCACATAACTGGATTTTGCAGTTTATTTTGGCAGTTATAATATTACCCTGTAATATACTTATTGCTTTCTAGAATATTTATTTCATATATATATACATTTGTATCTTTATTTTTGTCCAGCATTTTGTCTTTCTAGTATATTATGCCCTAAATAGGTAGTTGCCAGTGACTTGTCATAAAATGTTCAGTGCCCAGTCTCTGTTGTTCTGTGCATCTAACTAATTAAAGAATGCTCATGTGGTTTTATACATTAGTAGTGTTGTGAAATAAATTAAGGCATAATAATCATGAAACCGTGATCATTTTTTATTTTTTAATCTATAGTCTATCAAAGTCGCATGCCTTCATAGTAATTAGTAACGTGAGCAATGATAGTTAGGGCTGAAAGATTTGGGAAGATAATCTAATTGCGATTGTTTTTGACCAAAATTGCGATTTGTAGTATGTAGTTCCTTCTTTATTATTCACTAAACACAAGCAAATCATCCTATATGATCAACACAACATTGGATACAGTCAACATATAAACTGCTCTTTCCTGTAGGCCAGGCCTACGTACGTGTTATGATGAAATTAGGCGAATTGATGCATGAATTGATATGGATAACATATCTTTATTTAACTATTGAATTGTAAAAAGAAAAACCCTCAATCACAGTAGAATATTGACTGATTGATTTCACTTCAAGCCTTGTAAACAATATAAAAAAACCAAATCTGTGGCTCTACCACACAATATTTAGATGACTCAAAGTCATCGTAATACACATTTAATATATAAACACGTGGATCGCACTTTTTAATCAAATCTAAAAAGAAATAATATATATATTTATATCTTAAATATTAAATCAATATTAATCTTACTGATCTCCAGTCAGTAACAGCTTAACCACATTTCTGTGGTAGAAGCCACTCTTTTCAGCGCCGCTGGGACTATCTGCCTGCATGTGTTCTTCAGCTCCGGTACGGCAACCTGGGGGGGTGCAGGAGGCACATATAAGGTGCTCCACTGTATAGAGATTTTAATTGGCAGGGGGGACGTAAACGTTTAAACGTTTTCAATGTTTGTCCCTATAAAGCAATAACCTAAAAAAGTATTATTTGTATGGGCACAAAATAAAACATTTCAAAATAAGTAATAGGCTATCCGTGAACTTGCATTTACGTTTCGGCATAGCTGCAGAGATGCCGCGGGTACCTGCGCTCTCTTTGATAAACAAGGAAGCTGCTCGCGCTACTGAGATGCAGACTGACCAATTAAAAGCTCACAGAAAAGGCTATGGACCAATGACGGCAGCTCTACAGTCAGAACGTATGCAGGTAACTCCCCCATCTCAAAGCAAAGCGAACAGAACTGGGTAGGGGGGGGCGGGACTAGTTGGTGAGCGAACGCAATGGAAATTCCGATGTTGCATGTTTGAAAACAAAATCCCAGACGATTTCGAAAATCCGCCTGGACATTTTTTTAGGTCTCAAAAAGAGGACATGTCCAGGCAAAAGAGGATGTCTGGTCACATTACTACATTAAGCCTTTGCACACCAAGTCCGTATTTTTCATCATCACGTTTACACACAGACTCCAAAACTTTCGTCTGTCATTAAAGTTTTCGGAATAGGTTGGATTTTCTGCTATTGTGGCGGGCCGCCACAAATAAATCAATGTATGGGAAACACTGACTTGTGGTCCGAGAGTTGGGTTGGTTGGAAAAGTTGCGTCGAGTGCGGGTCTTTTATAAGTGTAACCCCACTGGCAAGTGTGCGCGGCTCTCGCTCTCGCTCTCTCTGTGCATGTGTGTGTGTGAATGAGAATGACAGGGAGAAAGAGTGCTATGCGGAGATGAATGAAAGGAACGATATTTGTTTCCAAATCGCATTGAAAAAACCCCCAAAAAACCCGGAATGAATTCGTGGCGCTCGATGTTGATTCTGTGGTGCTGCGCCACACATTGATCTATGTATGGCAAATACTGAGCTGCTATTTTTTTTTAATACACCACCACAGCAGCGCTATGCTGCTATACATTTCAGTTTGGATGTCGGGACGTCCCTGGCGGGCGGACATTATTGTAAAACATATTGAACGCGTTGATAACTCCGCCACCCGGACCAGCTACTAAATGTTGGCGAACAAACCTATTTTCTACAGCCTCTCAACAACAACATCTTCTGTCCTTAGTTCAAAATAGGTCCAGATAGGGTTGGGCGATGTCCCTTAAATTGGCAGTTGTCGATGTTTACATTAAAACATCGTGATGGACGATGATATCATCGTCGGGGGGGGTGTTGGTATTATCTTTTTACTATCTCTTTACATAAATATTTTATTCTATTTAAAAAATAAAACTACTATTCTACTTAAAATAATTTTGTTATTTTACTAACCTAACTAATTAACTCATCCGGGCTTTTCATCCGGGCTTTTGCACGTAACAAAAAAAAAGGAAAAAAAAGTCGCTTCCAATTAAGAAGAGTTGAAACAATGGCGTTGGTTGCTAAAAAGGGTACTAGTTCGCCTATATGGCAATTTTTCGGATTTAGAGCTGATGAGAGTGGACAGCCAAGGGACACGACTGAAGTTGTGTGCAAGATCTGCTCAGGTGCAGAAAGACGGGCAGACGACCAATCTTCATGACCACTTGCGTGTGCGCCATCCAGCAGAATATGCCACCTTGCCTCCTCCTCGTGCTGGGCCTAGCAAAAAAAGTAGCCAGGGGCAGCAGATGATAACTGGGGCTTTTTCCAAAGGCACTAAATATAAAACCGACAGTGACAGATGGAGGCAGTTGACAGATGCGGTAACTCGCTACCTGGCCAAAGAAATGGTGTCGTTCAATACAGTGGAGAAGCCCGCGTTCAAGGCCATGCTGCATACCTTTGATAAACAATACGAGCTGCCAGGTCGGAAATATTTCTCCAAGACGGCTATCCCAAATCTTTTCAACAAGGTCAGAAGTAACATTTCGAGAGAGCTGGGTAATATAGAATATTTGTCCATGACAACGGACATGTGGTCCAGCTGTAATATGATGCCCTACATGTCAGTGACAGTGCATTATGTGAATAAAGACAGACATACAGCAGATAATTTAGAAGAAGCACTGCGTGGGACAATTGATGACTGGAAAATACAGGAGAAAAAAATTGCCTGTATAACAATGGTGCGAATATTGTTGCAGCCATCCGGCAGTTGAAATGGCCATGGTTAAGTTGCTTTGGTCACAACTTGAACCTGGCCATGAACAACTCGATTGCACAACAGAGGGCCAGCACAGACCAGGTTTGCCGGGCAGTCAACACTGCGTTTTCACACAGCTGACTAAGGCGACATGAGCTGCGGAAAGCACAAATGGAAATGAAACTCCCTGAGCACTCATTGATCACGGTAATGTTTTAATCAATTATCACAACGACTTATTGTTTAAATTATTTATTATGCATTTTATTATTCAATGTTAATAGCCCTGTGTCTTACAGGACTGTGCAACACGATGGGGCTCAAAACAGCAAATGGTGGAGAGAATGCTGGAGCAGGAGCAAGCCATCAAACGTGTGTTTGCCCAAGACAATAGCCGCTGCCCACTCCCTCAGCTGACATGGCAGGACATAAGTGTTCTGGAAGCTGTGAACAAAGCGCTGAAGCCGGTAGTGGACTTCACAGACATTCTCCCTGGAGAAAACTATGTAACGGTGTCCTCACTGCTGCCCATGTTGGCACATATAGAAGGTGTGCTGCTGGAGGAGTCAGATGATGATTCGAAATGACAGCCGACCTGAAGCATGTCATCCTGGAGCAGATGGAAGGCAGATATGTTGATGATGACACTATCCAGAGGATGACGCGTAAAGCAACACTCAGTACGTTTACATGCACAGCTTAATTCGATTAAAGCCATAGCTCGACTATGCTCCTCAATTGGACAACTGCAATTGTCCGCGTATACATGGCGGTGAGTAAATCGATTCATTGGCCGAAGCGTGTAATGCCCCGGTACGATAGGTGGCGCTGTGCCCATTTCAACTAGTGGTAATAGAGCCACCGGTTGATCTCTTTACGTCACCAGCAACAACAAACTCATTCGAGAAATATGTTTTCAGTAGCCAGCTGTCAGTTCACTTCGGGTCCATATAATTTCTCCGAAGCTCCATTGTTCCGACCTCGCGGTCGTATGCCGACTCCTCCGGCTGCTCTGCCGGCGGAGCAGTCCGCATACGACCGAGAGGAACAATGGAGCGTCGGAGAAATGATATAGACCCGAAGTGAACTGACAGCTGTCTACTGAAACATCGCTTTCTCCTCCATGTCGCGTTTCAATCTGGACTTCAGAGTCAAAGCCAAAGTTAATTTCCCCCAATTCCTTTTCCCCATAAACCCGACTAGGAGTCTTTACTTGTTGTGGAAGTACCAGAGAGTCGGAGAACCCGACGCAGTCTGTAAGATTCATAATATCAGAGAATACCCCCGTCAGTTCGGCCGCGGCGCAATGAATGAATAAAGATCGTAGTTATTTTACAACCTCGTTGATGAGCAACATTTAGATAAACATGGACTTTTAATTCAGCCTTGGGTTAAATCGAAGCGTAGTGTGTACTGAATGCATGTTGATGATGATACACTCCTTATAGGGGGTAACTACATTGGCACGGCACCGGCTTCCGCCATCTTCTGCGCCAGCTTTTTAAATAAATCGCCGACCCAAAGTTAGTTGACAGCTGTCTGCTGAAAACATATTTCTCCCACCAGAACAGCCCCTCCGCCGCCCGTCCGTATACATTCCCCGCCGCGGCGCAATGAATGAATAAAGCATCGTAAACACGTCGGGAGAAAAAAACATTTATTTTGACAGATGTGCCCGAAGTTACTACTTTACAACCTTGTTGATGACCCACATTTAGAAAAACATGTACTTTTAATTCAGCCTTGGGTGAAATCGAAGCGTAGTGTCCGTGTGCTTCCACCTTTAATGAATGCATGCCATGCGCGCTCCCGCGGCCGGGACACAATTCCTATAGGGGGTAACTACATTCACCGGCTTCCTCCATCTTCTGCGCCACCTTTTTAAATAAATCGCCGTTTCTCGTTATCCCTTATCCGACGGCGGCGACAACAACAACAACACGACTATCGTCTCTTTCTACTTCCGGCTCACGGCCCCGGGAAGAGATCTCGAGCATGCTCAGAACGCAATTCAACGCATAGTCCAATTTGATTGGCTACATGCACGCTTAGCTCGACTATGAATCGCATTATCTAGGGGTCTTAACTCGACTATCAGTAAGCCAATTCGATTCGAGTATAGCTCGACTAAGGTGTATACATGCATCTTAGTAATCCAATCATAGTTGGACTAAGCCAATAAGTCGACTTTCTTGAGCGTCATGTAAACGTACTGACTGCTTGACCCGAGGTACCGAGGGGACCATGTGAAACCTCCCGAACTTCAATCCACAAAATCTGAAATGATGGAAGAGATTGTGGCAGAGATTGCTCTGTCGCGGCCAAGTACACCACCAGGTCCCGTACATGTTGGAGAAGGAGAGGGACCAGATGCCGGCACCACCCCCGTGCCTAAGAAAAAAAAGTAATCTTTGGGCAGCCTTCTTGGGAAGAGAGCAGCAACAGCAGCCACGCTCACTGATGAGCAAAAGGTTGAGTCAGAAATGACCATGTACCTGCAAGAAATGGCCATTGATGGGGAAGAGGATCCACTGACTTGGTGGAAAACGAACGAAAAGAGGTTTCCGTTCAGGGCAAAATTAGCACGGAAATATCTGTGCATATGTGCTACCAGTACCCGATCAGAGCGGGTCTTCAGCACCGGGGGTAGTGTAGTTACTCCGATCCGCAGCTTATTAAAACCAGACAAAGTTAACAAGTTGGTATTTCTGGCCAGAAACCTCTAAAATTAAACATGTTCTACATGGTGGAAGTTATTAGCCTTCTATAGCCCTACGTACTTTTTGTATTTTGTGTGTTGTTCCTGTTCTCTTCTTGATTTGTGGTTCTTCTTTTGATAAATGTGTGTTTGTTAACAAAATCACCTTCATGACAATTTATTTTGTAGCCTAGTATGCACAGTAGAAAAGTGAATGCCTTAAGTTATTAATTGTGCTGCTATTAAGTGAAATGGAAATCGCGAGTTCTGCGAGTTGTTCCAGTTCTGTTATTCTTGATTTGTTGTTCTTCTTTTAATAAATTTGTGTGAACAGAATCTTCTTCATTCTTTTATTTGATTTGAGATTATGGCCAAGGCCAGGGCAATTTGTCTTTAAAGTATTAACCAGACAAAAGTTATTTGACGTTCGCTGAAGTCTGGGCTTACCTTAAACTGCCACTTCAGTGCAGTAGCACAGAAGAGTTATGTGACAAACAACGTTAATATTATAGATTAAACATGTACAGTGTAAGACATGTAAAAAAGACAAGAGGCTCCAATGTCAAGATCAATAATTATTTGTGTAGCTGCACTGACACAGCATTTTCACAGACTGTCACGTCTCTGGCATAGGCCACCATAAAAATAGCATGCATATCCATTAGTTATATTTTCAATTTATTTACAGAGCAATCCCTGCAGGTTTTTAGGTAATAACTATAGAAGAGACTAGGATTAGTGTGTGTCGGACGAGGAGGCCCTGGCATCACGATGGTGGCTCTCCATCGTGATGTCAGTCAGCCATCATGACATCGTCCATCGGCACAACCCTAGGTCCAGACAACCGACGTACTGATCCTCTTTGACACTAAAGTCACCTCTTAGGTGTTCGGTTCTGCCGGGGCCATTTTCACCAGATAATATCAACAAATCAAAGCGTAGCATGGCACGTTGTTTTCTTCATCTACTGCTCTCACTCGCATGTCATGTCACATATGGTAGAGTTGTGTGTACGTGAACCCCACGTGGCCAGGTGTTTCCACCCTCTGATTGGTTAGATTGGGTAAAACACTTTTTTCTTTTAATTGCAGCCTTTGTGATTTGAAAATTGCGTTGTATCACGGTATAGCGATACTAGAAAGTTATCGCGATACCCTGCTGTTAAAAAATGGTACTTTAGGTGGTATAAAGTGGTATTTAGACATTTCATAGAGGAAATTAGTGAATAAATAAAAAATGAAAGTTATTAGATGCAGCCAAGGTTGTGTTTTCAACTATGAATGGACTCCCTATTTAGCCATGCTACAATGCCATCTGCTGAGACCCGGATTCAACTACGCCCAATGCTGGGTTTCTAGTACTACTTTCAATGGTCATTCTAAAACCTTAAAAATTAAAGGACAAAAACACACTGGAATGCTTTGTTGTATATATCACACAAACTAAAAGCTGTGTGTTTTTCACTATGATGTGTTTTATTATACATATTGTACCAATAAGGCTCCAATAAAGAAAATGTATCCTTTCTTCAGGCTTCCCTGCCACCGCTACAGGACTCCTTCATGGCCAAAGACGCACCACCAGAAGTTCCCATGGATACGCCTTCCGACCCACCAATGCTGATGGAGTCATCCACGGCCACACCAATAGATCCATCAATTGAACCTGTGGCCAGGTCCATAGATCCACCAATGGAACGCACAGCCAGGCCCTTAGATCCACCAATCGATCCCATGGCCACGCCCATAGATCTACCAATGAAATCCAGGGCTACACTCTTAGTTCCATCAATGGAAACTCTCACAGAAAAGCCCATGGACACACCCATTGACATGCCTATGGAGTCTCTGCAGGCTGCTGATGTGCTCCCACCCACTCAAGCTTCCCCTCCTCCATGCCCCAATTCCACACTCCCTCCATCCCAGGAAGGGGCATCACTGCTGGAGACTTTGCCAGATGCAACCCCTGACCTGGTGCCCCCAGCCAATGCTGCTCCAGTCCAGACCTCAGCCCAGCCCACCGACCCAAATCCGGACGGAGAACCAGGCCTGGTCCCTGAGCGGCCACTGCCGCCATCCCCACAGCTGACCCCTGCAGCCAGTGCTCAGAACCCCAGCTGTAAAATCATGACCTTCCGGCCCACCATGGAGGAGTTCAAGGACTTCAGAAAATATGTCGCCTACATGGAAACTCAGGGGGCTCATCGTGCTGGCTTGGCCAAGGTAGAGTTGCACCCATTCACACTCAAAAACATGGACACAAATACAATTAGCCTCATGTGTACAAACTATGTTCTCTATTGTACCATTTGTCCATTAGTCAAACATCATGGTGTCTTCCAAATAATATTACTGGTGTATATATCTACATACACACGTTTTGCTCAGAAATAGTAACATGATGACTTGAGCTGCTTGTTTGCCCTGGTGGAGAAATCATCAAGCATGAGCATGTTAGTGACGTGTGTGTATGTAGTGAGTCGATAAACTATTCTAATCGGTGGTTGTCAGTTTGCTCAATTACTTAATTATCACCTGCCTATGAAGGAATGTGGTTGAACGACACCGCATAATCGCAAATCTACTGCAACAAAACAAACACTATGGGCAATAGGGCTGTCACTTTTTCGAAAAATCAAGTTCGAACGGATATCGAATACCAAGCAATGTATTCGAATATATTCAAATATTTACGACCTCCCCCCCCCCCCCCCCCCCCCGAAAAAAACCCCACCGTAACGGAGATTCAAGCACAAACGCAACAAACCCTGATTTAACTAATCGCTGCATACTGACCAATACACCTGGGCAGGTAGACACCTGGGCAGGTAGACACCGCTGTAGACACATGAGACTCATACCGGTGATTGCGGCTTTAGTTCCCTGTGTCTGATCGTTGTATTTCAGAGCGTGAATATCGGTTGAATATCTAATATCTTTCAAACTTTAAAAAAACAATTTTGTATTTTTTAAGACAAGACGATAGTCGCACATCCCTCGTAACTACGTCTGTGAAGGTGAACCCTCCCGGACTCCGCTATTAACATGAACCGCTCCGCCGGAGGAGCCGCACATCCACACGCACCGGACACCAAAATACCAACGAACATGTTTTCCATTTGATTGCTTTTAAATAAAGTTGTGTGCAGTTATATGGTTAAATACGATTATTAAAAGTGTTCATGTCTCCTTCCTGGACCGCTTGGTCCATGCCGTTAATAGGCGGCCCGCTTCGTGCGTGTGCTTGTAAAGTTTCTTTTATACTTGCATACAGAAACACTAAAGTTAGATTAAAAATTAGATTAATGCGATTAAAAAACATAACGCGCTAAACATGATTAATTAATTGATCGCAATTAACACGATAATTTGACACCCCTATAAAAAATGTGCTACATGACATGGCTCTTTAAAAACCGAATCGTTTATACATATTCGAATACGGATATTTCACGTCGTATTCGAATGCATATTTGGATATCGGATAAAAAGTGACAGCCCTAATGGGCAATACAACACACTGTAACACAACTCAAGCTACCAATAATTCAATGCAATCATTCCAGTCATGAAATAAAGACGTCTTGTATTGACCTGACTGTCATTTATACTGTTTGGAATGGTATTTTACTTTTGTAAATATTTATTTTACTACTACTACTACTACAACTACTACATGGGTCACTTAACAAAGGTTACATCAACCCCTAATTGTGTCTTCCTGTGAAATCACATGGCTAATGTAAATTCAAATCCTCGCTCTCTCTCTCTCGCTCTCTCGCTCTCTCTCTCTCGTGTCCCCCAGGTGATCCCTCCTGAGGGCTGGAAGCCGCGCAGGTGTTATGACACCATCGATGACATGGTGATCCCCGCCCCCATCATGCAGGTGGTGACGGGCCAGTCGGGCCTCTTCACCCAGTATAACATCCAGAAGAAGTCCATGACCGTCAGCGAGTACCGTACGCTGGCCAACAGCAACAAGTGAGTGGGGTTCCTCTTGGTGTACTGTCACCAGTTTACCAACAGGGGGCAGCAGATTTGTCTCGAGTCCCTTGAATGGAAACTCCTGTTTATGTACATTTACATGTTGTCTTTTAGCTTTTAGACACTTTTATCCCTAGTGATTTACCAGTGAGGCTGAGAACAGTCAAGGCATGCAAAGAGTGCAGAGTAGCTATATAATTGATAGCAGCCAAGGTCAACATTGTGAAGACCTGCGTAACCTGCATAACATGGTTTACCAATATCTACAAGTGTCCAGGTCTTTTGAAGTATCTTGAAAAGGAAGTCACTAAAAAAGGAAGTCACTACAAAAGTTGACCACCAATGTCGATTGTATGCTGGGAACTTAAAACCACCAAAATGGTAGATGGTGGTATACACAAACAGCCATTAGTCTTGTCTCTTTGTCTCCATCTAGTGGCCACTTATAGCCCCTACAACTTTCAACACAACTTCCTATATACAAATACATAACATATGGTCCATGTGTTCAGGTACTGCACACCGCGCCACAAGGACTTTGACGACCTGGAGAGGAAGTACTGGAAGAACTTGACGTTTGTCTCACCCATCTACGGCGCCGACGTAAGCGGCTCCATCTATGATCCGGTAAGGACGGCCCACTTATTACACTGGTTCTCCTGTTGCATTTCAGCAAAAGCCTTCTGTTGTTTTTTTCTTCAGGTTTTCCTCTTCCAAATAACTTCTGAATAACTGTCCAAAAAATTGAGAAAAATTAACTGTTAATTCTCTTTGAGAGATACATTTGCATCACACATGGACATTAGTTAAATTAAAATGGATCTACAGGGCTTGTACATCAGAATGCATTGTGGGTTTTTTATGCATGAGAAATGCTGTGGCAGTTTTACATTACTACCGACACAATAACTAACATTTCATGCTCCTATACTCCTATACTACACCAAAATGGAGGTGGTCATTGCATGTGACTGCTATGTTAAGCACATTTGATGAACAGTTCAGTTGAAGCCACAGCACAATCTGGTGGTGAAGAAGCATAGTACAGCCCCCGGACAACCTGAATACTGAAGGTTGATCAAACCTTTCGCTAGTTCTAAAAGGAGTGCCTAAACAGACTTCCCTGTCACAAAGACAAAACCCTGTCTGTTTTGCAGGAAGCAAATAATCGGGCAACTAAAGGCTCCGGTAGCACCCCCGTTCAACAAAAAGCTCCGGTAGCACCCCCCCCCCCCTCTCAACAATCGCGCAGACCCACTTTTAGTCACTTTTTAGGTAATATAAGTCATTATTTAGGTAGCAAACACATATTATGGACACCTTCGACATCATTCAAAGGAGCCACTTTAATCTAGATTAACCTAGATTAATTTCAAGATTACCATTAGATTAATCTAGATTAAATATTTTAATCTATGCCCATCTCTAATTTAAAATGTAGTAATGATTATAATGAAGACAATTACATAAATCATGTTAATAGTATTTTATACAATTTTTATTTTTAAATTTTTATTTAGCAGATGCTTTTTATCCAAAGATACTTGCATTGAATATACAGGTCATGAAGGAGCAGGTCTGGGTTAGACATCTTGCTCAAGAATCCGTACATGTGCAGCATTGGGGGGTGAACCCACAGCATTTCTTTCCTAACCGCTACACTATCCCACCCATAGTCTGACCATCTTGAGCCCTATCATTATAATTGATTCTGATGGTGGGTTGGTTCCTCCTCCAGGACATAGAGGAGTGGAACATTGGGCGTCTGAACACGCTGCTGGACATGGTGGAGCAGGAGTGTGGCATCGTGATCGAGGGGGTGAACACCCCCTACATGTACTTCGGCATGTGGAAGACCACCTTCGCCTGGCACACGGAGGACATGGACCTCTACAGCATCAACTACCTGCACTTCGGACAGCCCAAGTCCTGGTCAGTAAATGACTTCTAGTGCACTCTGTTCTGCATTCTTACACTTACTACATTTTACTGGGGCTGAGAACAATCAGCATAACATATTAATTGGAATAACTACACACATCCCAATTGCTGCACAACCTAGTTTCTAAAACTACTGGACAGAGTGCTATAGGCTTCAGAAAAGGCTTAGAGTTAATTTTTTTATCAGTGTGATAAATTATCTGGTAAAACATTTTAATTCAATATTTTGAAGACAAAAAATACACACATATACAATGCATTCTGAACATGGGTTGTCCCAGTGGGAATCGAACCCCTAACCCAAATGTTAAGGCCATACTATACCAATTAAAATACACAGGATTATAATTCCCCTCTTTGTAGGTTATTTTTCACACCACTCCATATGTCACACTACTCTTATCAGTTACAGTTGGTGGTTTTACACACAGCCAGCTGGCAGACAGAAACTAAATGCATGTAAAGCAGTTCATTTCTCAGCGCAGTGGCTTCGCTGTAGCAACCGGTTAAATAAATACTCATGCTGAAGGCAGGCTTGTGTGGGGATATCCCCATCTTCATGATTCTTTATAGAGAGGGCACAATGTCTTTTTTAATGCCCTGTTTTATATCCGTCTCTCATACTTAATAAACTGAGCACCCCCTCCACTCTCCTCAGCTCGTCTCACTCTGTGCAGCCATTTGTGAAATTAACTATATGACACACGCACACACACACATATTGTGCTGTTAGGACTATAGACCAAAGCTCAGAGCACAAAACAAAAAAGTTATTTTTGTAAGATTTGGGTTAGGGATAGCTTGGTTTCCGGATAGTTCTACTGTGGTGGTACAGTGGTTGATTTTGGTGTTCTGGATAAAGTTGGTTGTATATTTTAGTTTAAAACTCCAACATTATTCTACCTTGCTTCCTGCAAAACAGACAGGGTTTTGTCTTTGTGACAGGGAAGTCTGTTTAGGCACTCCTTTTAGAACTAGCGAAAGGTTTGATCAACCTTCAGTATTCAGGTTGTCCGGCTGTCACTAGATTCATACATATACATATATATATATATATATAATGTCATATAGCCATTCACTATAAAACTATGTATCAATCCCATCAAATCAATTTTGTGGAAACTCAACTTTATAATTTAAATAATGGCATAGTCACGTGAAGCAGCTTGAGTTGCCCTAGAGGCTATTATCGTTGTTATCTGTTTGATTACCTTGTGTTATCTGCAGAGGTGGGTAGAGTAGCCAAAAATTGTACTCAAGTAAAAAACTGTTACTTCAGAATAATATGACTCAAGTAAAAAGTAGTCATCCAAATAATTACTTGAGTAAGAGTAAAAAAGTACTTAAGTACTCAAGTACTGAGTAACTGTTGAGTATCGTCTGATTTATTTGTCAACACAAGCATTCAATCAGACAGACAAAAATACAAAATAATCATCTTTAGGCAAATTAGAGTTCATCCAATCAATAAAATAAATTAAAATGAATTAATTAATTACAAAATAGCTTAAATTAAAATAATACTACTTCAATAAAAAATAAAATCAATAAAATATTTTTTTTTAAATAAATAAATTAAGCACAAGTAAAATTTCCAAACCTTTGTACTTTTTCACCAGGCTCTGCAGGCAGAACTAGAACAAGGCAGCCCATAAACTCTCATAAACTGTGTGTGTGTGTTTGAGTCTGTGTCATCCATTTCTCTTTTTTGTTTGCTACGACTGTAAATTGTACAGCTAACAGCCTGAAATGTCTCTGAAGCAGAAACTATCCAGGTGGATTCATGGACTAAACTCTGATCATCTACCTGTGTGTGTTCTCACTTTGTTTATTTCATGTACCAGCTTCTAAATCTGAGTCTGACGCGCAATTTACACCGCAAAATAGTGACACGAAGAAGTTTAATTCGATTTGTGTCCAATGATGGGGGGGGGGGGGGGGGGGGGAGAGAGAGCGCGCTTTGGTAGAGAGACATAGAGTAACAACAACAGAGAGCAAGCGCTGGCCTCGATAAAGCTGTTATTATTCAGAGAAATTCCTGACTGTTTCACAGCGGTTACATTCAGCAGGTATAGACACACCCACAGCAACCCACCTCACCCCCCCCACTACCGCACTCCCCCACCACCTCAGCTCCTCTCACCCCCCCACTACCGCACTCCCCCACCACCTCAGCTCCCCTCACCCCCCCACTACCACACTCCCCCACCACCGGTTGCCGGTTTCCCTGATCCTGTCTGAATACGTGCCCCGTCCCGCTGCTGAGATTGAGTATGGTCATGTAACGAGACTGCACGGCTACGTTTGATTGGTGAAACAGTCACGTGGTAGAGCCTTTGGCGGAAGTCTCTCTCTCAGTCAAAATAAAACATTACAAAGAGGCGTACGCAGGGGGGATGAAAATGACGTGTAGAATACCAAAGAGGTAAAAAGAAAAGTAACGAGCTCATTGTAGCCTAATGTAGCGGAGTAAGAGTACAGTTTCTTCTTCACAAATCTACTCAAGTAAAAGTAAAAAGTATAGTGATTTATAACTACTCCTAGAAGTATAATTTTTTAATTTTTTTTTTAACTTACTCAAGTAAATGTAACGGAGTAAATGTAACTTGTTACTACCCACCTCTGGTTATCTGTTTGATTACCTTGTGGGAATATTTCTAGTCAGGGCACCTATTATACGTCCCAGAGGCTGGTGTAGTTTGAATATGACTTCATTTGTGGTCTGACCGCCGATTGGTCATCAGGCAGCAGTGCTGTTTCAGTTTTTCAGTTACCTACAAATAAGATGTTATTACAAACCTAAAACTCAAGGTTCAACACTGAATGGACGAATTATTGCGCTCAGCAGGTTTTCAAACAAGGGATATAACGTTCGGGACGGATTGACATACGGTACGGCAGAGGAAAAACAGGTGCCTGATTTTAGCACATTTTGGAGTCACAGCCATATAATAGCTATACAGTATACAGTATACAACCAACAGTGCTACTTTATATTAGCTGACTTCATAACACTTTATAATATACACAGCCAGTAACCGCTGGTCAGTAGAGAACATAAAGGTAGTGCGAGCAGTTGTTAGATCCCCGGCGTCATTTAAGTAACTCTGGCCAGCGTGAGTAGGGCAGCTGTCCAGCATACATGGTGGACGTGTTTGGGGGGGGGGGGGGGCGATTTGATTTAGGAGTTGCTCATCAATGAACTGGTTGTAGTAGGTTCTGATCCTTAAGCACCGTGTAGCTTTACTGCCTCCTGGCAGTGGAGCGGAAAGGTAAATACTGGGACTGAGACTACACACACCTGGTCTATTCACAGCATCGCAGAAGAAGTAGAAGCGACTTGTTTAATGTCCCAAAGTGATCCATCATTCAAATGCTTGTGTAGAAATTTCGTTTTTAAAAATGCACAAAAAACAAAACCCAGCTCAATTTATAGTTACCGCATCACTGGTGGTCCTACCTGTGGTGGTGTCAGTTAAACAATTTCACAGCCCTAAACCCTTAACCACAGTTTTCTTGTCTGCTCACTATGGCAGCTGGCCAACAGTGAGCCAGAAAATGGCTGAAAAAGGTTGACCTAATCACCACGCTGATGAATAGTTCCTCCTGCTGCAAAAAGCTGTCTCGGCCCGTTTAAGACAGATCCCGGTGTGATTTTAGTGTTGGCCTGTCGGGGGTGCTGTGGTACCGTAGCTTAGTTTCCTTCTTGACTTAACCTTTTACTTCTCTAGCTCTATCTATCTCTCTCTCCCTCTCACTCTGTGTACATCTACTTCATTTTGCCCATAGCCCATTGTTTGATGTTTCTGACTCTAATGTTTTGTCTTATTCCATCGATCTCCTTCTCTGGCTTCGTCCAATACAAATGTTAGCAGATATTCAGGCATCTAGGGACCATTATAAAAAGCAGATGGACACCACTGGTGTGATGTTTAGTTACAAATCTCCCAAATCTCTATTCTATTGGCTAAACACTTAAATCCCAAGGTTTCCATATGGGGTAGTGTGTAAACCACACTGAACCTTTTGTGACCCTAAAAATGGATGGGATGAGAGTTGCCTTTATTTCCTGACTTCGACATTCGGTGTCTTTCTAGTGTTTGGCAGCCAGTAGAAGTAAACATGTCTTTGGAGTTATTGCCTTTTATATTGACAGTGGACTGTTTTTTTTTGTCCCCCAATTTGTTGGAAAATGTATAAAAAAGAGTCGCTTTCAATAAATCCTTCTACTAAATGAATATAGTAGTGACTAAATGACTGATAGTAAATTACTAAATGGTATATGGGTTAATTTGAAATACATCTTTATCCTAAACGTTTTTCCCTCCCTCTCCGCAGGTATTCAGTCCCACCTGAGCATGGCAAGAGACTGGAGAGGCTGGCGCAAGGTGAGTCTACCTGCAACACACACACACAATGATGACCTTCCCCCTCCACGCTCTCTATACTCATCTCCCTCTCTCGCTCTCGCTCTCTCTCGCTTCACTTTGTCCTCCCTTGTACTTCTCTTCCTCGATTACCTAGAATCTCGTCTCCTTCCTCCTCACTGTGCCACCTTGGTCCAATCGATGGGGATTACCATGTTATATCACCCAAGTGACACACACATGGCAGTGGACACCGTGTTGATGGGTGTGTTGGGCGATGGCAGTCCCCACACTCCTCCGCCCCAAATTGAGTTTTTAAATAAAAATCCACGTTTGTCCTTGGTGTGCCGTGTCACAATCAATGAACAGCATTTAACCTCTGTGTGGTTTATAATCCTGCTTACATAGCAAAATGGACACCGATCAGAGGATAAACACACAAACACAATCTTGTGACTTTGATACACTGATGTGTGTGTTTACTTTAATAATGGAAATATTTAAAAAAAATATATATTTAGACTAAGGAATGTAGCAGCAACCATCCACGGCCCATGGGTCATGGAGCTATTTCCAACACCAACGAACCTAAAAAAAAAAAAAAGAGGAAACCTAATAAGTAATGAATGTCCTTGGACACTCTCTAGGACCGTTAGCAGGCTAACCTCCTATTGGGCAAGTTAGCATGCTAGTGTGTTGTTTAGCGTAACTGTGGTCTGGGTCCGCTGACACCTATACACTCCTCCTACCTACACATTTCCAAAATCTGAATGTACGCACAGTACACTGGACACTTTGGTTACGATACCTCCAATTGGAAGAAGAGCTGCGTGATAAAAATCAGGAAGAATGATTTTTTCAGTAAGGAATCCGATCACAATAGTGCTTTGCACAGCAATCGCACAAATAGGACATTAAGTCGGGTGTTCAACAGTAACTGTAAATAAAGGTCAAACCAAAATGTGGCTCGTTAATCTTGTCAAAACGATATACCCCCAGACTGAACAGAATTGCATCGTTAATCGGGTGGATCCATTTTTATTATTTTTAAACTAAATTTGAGCCAATAACCTTAAAGGACAGTATTTAACATCACAAATCATTTGTTACCAGACACGTTCCCTAAGTGGTTTTGTGTTTAAACCGATATCCAACCATTGTAAAATGTCAAACATCGATTATCTCATCTGCTTGGTTCCATTGTGTCTCACGGCTAGTTGACTCTCATTCTCAGAATCAAGTCAAGATATTGCCAATTTCAGTCAAATGTAGACAATTTTCCCCTTGGCCATGTCTGCCCAATGGGGATAACTGAAGCATTAAAGGTGCAACGTGTAAGATTATTGTTTTAAAACAGTCAAAAATGAACTACAATTATCAACAGAATGTGAAGAAATAATAGTTTTGACGTTATGTCAAAGACGTATGTATTGTGTTGCACAGATATTTACTTAAGTTAGCAGTTAGCCCATCTAGCACTGGACTGTACCGTCTTGTAATACCACTTTGTATCTCAAGAGACGATTGCCATTACTGCAGTCCATTCTTCTCCTGAGTCCAGCATGTGAGGATTAAGAAGTAGTGCTGCCCAGAGGGTGTATTTACACTTATATACACTCGTGTGTAACATGATCTCTTCTACATTTACTCTTATCTAAGTTTTTGCTACTCAGTCACAGTGAAGTCGCTCAATTAAAAAACCTCTCTTTTATCCCCAATCCAGCTGGCAGCCAGAGCACACCCCACCCCTCTCCTGTTTTACAAGCACCCTCTTACCCATTAAAACGTCTGCGGGCACAGGCTTGTTGCTACCTCCTGACCAGCCAGTATTATGAGCAGTGAAGGACGACTACGTCTATTCCCCCCCTCCCCCTTTCACTGAAAAACCTTTTAGTCCAACATTAAAGGGCCCCTATTTTACCAACCTTGGTCAACCTACCAGCCTACCCAGTGGACCATACCAGCTGGGAGGCTTATCTATTCAATGCTGCATCTGGGTGGCCACTCCCATGTCACTACAGGGTGTATTTTCAAACGGCTTGTAATGACTATTTAACATCACACCTGGTGGGGCAATAGGGTCTCTTTAAACACAACCATTGCTGATGGCCTATTCCATACCATTTTAATGCCGGGTTTCAGTCACAGCTGCCCGTTTTTACTACACGTCATTTCACTGACGCTTTTAAACCAAAGTGGCTTACAATGAATTGTTTTAGATGCATGGTATTAGTGAGCAGGTAGGAAGTGAGTAGGGCATCTTGCTCAAGGATGTCTACAGGCAGGCTGTGGACATTGAACCCAGAAACTTTAGGCTGGGAGTCAAATACCCTAGCCACTACATTATCCTGCACCCTTGCTTTTTATTAATGGGGGGGGTTAGGTGGAGGTGTGGTGGTGGTACCTGGGGTGGGTGACTTATTTTTTTGTTCAACTCAAAGGGCAGAATGATTGCTCTAACTTAATATTAGCCCACAGAGAGGCAGCTGAGCCAGCTGCATTTTAATAGGGATTAATACCCCAACGCTGTCTGCACATTATTCACCTTTTATCAGCCCCACCAAGCAGGCAGGCAGCCAGAGAGACGGGGTGGATGTGGGAGTGAGGGGGAGGGGATCCTTTGTAGCTGGAAACAATGGTGTGTAAGTAGAATGATAAAATAAGACTCCCATTATAATGTCGGTTGCGTTGGAGTTTAACTGGGAGAACGCTCTGATGGTACCGCGCGCGCGCACACACACACACACACACACACACACACACACACACACACACACACACACACACACACACACACACACACACACACACACACACAGCAGCTGAGAAGACACTGAAAGATGGATATATATTTTTGCAAAAGGACCTCTTAATCTGAAAGTCTTTTTTTTAAATACAAGTTCATTGTCAAGCTGTATTATTAATTGGTAGTGATCTAGTTTTGTAACAATGGAAACATGAGTTTGAATTGCGTCACGACGATCACATGGAACAGCCTAGCACAGGTATTTCACATTGACTTTTAAATGACATTACGCTAATATCTCTGCTATTTTCTCATAGAAAGAGAGTGCGGCTTCATATACGTGTTATAGTCGGCCACATCAACATAAAACTGGTGGAAGGGGGAGAACTCAAATCCCGGACCAATGACGGCAATGCTGTCTTAGAAAATGATAGATTGACGGCTCCCCTTTAACCTCACCTCCTCCTCCTCCTTCCTGCTGTGTGTCTACCATCGGCAACTGTGGCGTTCAGCGTGGTTGTGAACAGGTAGGGTTGTAATTAAATGGTAATGATTATAATAATTAAAGGTTGTCTAAAGCAAAGCCCCGCTCCCACCCCCCTGTGTTGGCGATGGCCGACCAGACCGGGTAGCGTCTCTGGCAGATGCTGAGGAAGCTTTTAACCGATAACCTCCTTGCGGATGATTAGCTCTCCTGGTTCTCCTGCAGGTGTGTGTGTGTGTGTGTGTGTGTGTGTGTGTGTGTGTGTGTGTGTGTGTGTGTGTGTGTGTGTGTGTGTGTGTGTGTGTGTGTGTGTGTGTGTGTGTGTGTGTGTGTGTGTGTGTGTGTGTGTGTGTGTGTCCTCTCCCTAGCATTGATTGGCTAAAAAGAAAACACACGACACGAGAAAACGCCTGCCTCCATTTCTTGATGGAATTACCGATTTCTTAAATGTCAATGTTGTTGGTCATCTTTTGGTTCATATTTTGTAATTTATTGTGACATATTTTATTCTATCCAAAGCGGCTTCTATCAAAGTTATTTTTGTTTTTAGATAAACTGTGTCTTGCTCAGGGATGCCAGAACCAAGAATATTTCAGCTAGTCCATAGCCCCAACACTGTCCTATGTTCCTTCCTGTTCTTGACTACGTACACCCTAGGAGTAAAGGGTGATGCTTGGTTTAATTGGTTTGTTTCTTGTCCCCTCCTGAAGGTTTCTTCCCGGGCAGCTCCCAGGGCTGCGACGCCTTCCTGAGACACAAGATGACCCTCATCTCCCCGTCCATCCTCAAGAAGTACAGCATCCCCTTTGACAGGGTGAGTCACTCCCCCACCACTCCCACCTTTACCACCTCCACTATCACCACCACCACTTCTACCACATCCACCACTACCAGTTCCTCCACCACCACTACCAGTACCACCACCACACCCACCTCTACCACCACTGTGCTACAGATTTTCGGATATGGAAGCATGTCTGTTTTCTGTAAATAAGAAAACTTGATTTGTAAAGCTTCATAGTAAACTTCATTTATTCATATTCTTTATTCTTTCTGTACTCCATTTAATATTGTTCTAAATCTGGTTAAAGTAAAGGCGTCAGTAAAGTGTATCGTACCTAACGTTTAGTACTCAGAATGGGTACCAGTAGATCATGGTTTCTCAATGGGGGCGGTACCGCCCCCTGGGGGCGTTATGAACTTTTTGGGGGGCGCTGGACGCGTGAGGGCTGGTATGGGGGCGCTCAGGCACGAATGGGGGCGCCACAATTTGGCTTGTACAAAGTTCATTTGAACTCTACATTTTAAACTTTCATGGTTTCCCAACTAAAAATAAAGCTGCTGTCTGAGACCAAGAACCCGAGTCTGCTGCTTCCACTGCTGGGTAAAAGGGAGTAAACCCCGACGTCGCCCCTGGAGATCTCCCCTCTGCTCCCTGATCACGATCGGACAAGCCGAGCAGGAACGGTCTCCATAGTAACGCCCAAACAAATCCACCACAGACAGCAGCGAAACCCGGGAAACAAACGCTACTTTTGACAGCTGTCACCTCATCTTCGCGGGCTAAAACTTAAATAACCAATGAAAACGTACACGAGCACGATAATGTAACCACGTTTAATCACACACATTACAATCAAATAGGGATGCACCGAATATTCGGTAACCGAATATATTCGGCCGAATATTGCAAAAAGCCATATTCGGTATTCGGTGGAATGAGTGAAAAACAAGGCCGAATATATATATTAAATATTAGCGCCGTGTTTTAATGACGCAAGCAAACAACATGCAGTGACGCAGCGCGTTTTACTGATGCAATCAAAGAACGTGCAGTGACGCGGTTAACATAAACAAAGATGTCGGCAGTGTGGAGATATTTCAAAGTTACGGAGAACGAAAAAAGAATTGCGGTTTGCAGCCGAAATATAAAGTACAGTATAAGTAAGGGATAATGCCCGACGAAATGAATGGACTTCGCGGAAGCAACCATCCTCCGCTTCGCGTCGGTCATGCCTCCGCGTCGTCCATTCATTCTGTTAATGGACACCTCGAAGGGCATTATCCCATGGTCACTTACGAAATAGATAAATATTAAATCAATTAATAATACTTTAATGCGTTTTAGAGTTAAAATCGTGAGGTTTTTTTTATTTTTACAAGTCGAGCAGACTATTTAATATCTCCCGTATGCAGGCGTTGCCAAGCAACGTGGCCATAGCGTCTTCATAGCGTCAACATCTTTCCTAGGTGTACATTACCACTTTTTAACCTACACCCTCCAGCCAATCAGAATCGAGTATTCACCCAGACCATGGTATAAGTACCTGTATAAGTGTATGAGGTTACAAGCACACGTATTGCAATTTACTTGAGCCTTCTGTTTACATTATTAG